>SJYQ01000266.1:1072556-1136336 GCA_006410935.1 Redunca redunca | reverse complement strand
GAATTATATAATTTTCTGAATACACTATAAGCATTTGCTAAATACTCAATCCTTATTCATTTTAAAATGCTCTTCAAATTGCTAATGCATTACATAACACCAAAATTTCTTAACTGGGGTATTATTAGCATTTTGTTTCAGGAAATTCTTTGCTGTGGGGGCTAAATATATATTATACAATGTGTAGCCTGAAAGGGTCTCCTATTCATGACAATCAAAATTGTCTCCAGACATTGCCAAATGTCCCTAGTGACAAAATAGCACTTGGTAGAGAAGCATTGTTAGGCAATTTTTTAATCCCTATGAGATTCAGTTTTCTCACTTACAAAATGGAGAAAATAATAGGACCAATGCTACAGCAAACCTGTGCAATAAAATGACATAGTTACAATGCATGCTGGCAGTTTCTCAATAAGCCCTCTATAAATGTATTTGCTTGATGGTGGTTACAGTGATGGTGATGATGGTGCTGCTGATGATACTGATGCTGATATGGGCAGGACAACGCTGTTGAAAGACACACAAGCATGTTTGTGGTTTTGTTCTAAGGTTTTCCTCTTCACTCACCAGAGAGGCCCTCTGTAGTCATTTCCTTAGGGGGGATGATGCAGAAGAGTCAATTTCCCACTTCAGGGAATGTGCGGTCTCACTGACAAGCAGCAATGGTTTTGGAAAGGATGTGCTAAATAAAGTGGAAAATTTTCTACCCTGGTACAGAACAAACGTTCTGGGATGAGGGGAAAAGGAGGAATCAGGATGCTACTAGGAGATTAGAGGACAGAGTGGCCTCTGATAGGAGGGTCAAACCTGGAGGAGCTGCCAAAGGGACACAGGCCACCTTACGAGGCCTCCCATCTTCTGTGAGGCAACCCATGAGGGTCCACTGTTTGTCTTCCACATCCCTGGGAAACCAGCAAGCTCCAACATCCCATCCATGGGGTTTACATGAATAGTGCTTATCATCTCACTGCGGCTGCCAATAGCTGGACTTGTAGGTTCTGTCCAGCAGGGAACTCCATACATACTGCCAGCACACTGCTCCCCTGAAACTAAGCAGGACCCTACGGGGCTCTCCTAAGCACAAGAACATTTCTGTGTCCCCCATTTCTTGTTTGTAGGAAAAAAGGTTCAGCCTCCTACACCTTCCATGAGATCCAAAACGCCAATTCAAACAGTGATTAACTAACGGGGTGAGGGAATACAGAAAGAAACAAGAGTGTAGTAATGGGGGACCCTGTCACGGCTCTTCCTTGAGAGATGCACATACATTTCTTTGAGTTCCTCTACAGGAACTAATGCCCTAACCCAGGTGGAGAAATGGTAACTTCAGGCTGAGCACAAGCAGATCCCAGATGGGTTGGAACCATGAGACTGATGAGTGAGATTCCTGGAACATCACCTTATTAAATCCTCCCCACCAATCAATCAGATAAATGTATCCTGCAATCATGTACCCTGCAGCCCTACCCTCAAATATTGCCTGTAAAAATTCTCCCTAGAAAACCATCAACAGGTCTTTTGAACATGAAAAACCCTATTCTCTTGCTTGGCTCTGCAATAAAATCTTTCTCTGCTCCAAACTATGATGTTTCAGTCTGTTTGGCACATGAACTGGGTTCAGCAGCACACTCGATGATGCTATCTGTCCAGAGTGAGCTGCACCTATCCGGGTCCTGGACACTGATAGACACCTAGTGCATCAGGGCCTGTGGGAACAGATCTCCTGGACATCTAGATGGCCCTTGACAGTCTGGAGAAAGAGGATGTATGGATGAGAAAGTCATCCTGCACCCATTCCTCGCCCTTACATGGACACAAAGGAAATACCCCAAGATCCCCAGAGCTGCATTACAACTTTGTAGTTGCTGCTTTTTATCATGATGACTAACGTTTGTTGCTGGACAAGTAACAAAACTTGCCTGAGTATCAATTTCCTCTACTATACGCGAGCCTGAAATCACTCAGCTCTAAAACTTTATGGTTTTTCTCTCTCTCTCCACTTTTCCACAGATTAACTGTTCTTCATAAATATGTAGTAACGGCTTGAGAAATATTCAGATGTCATCAGTTTTAAGTCACGAAAGATTGAGATGTAAAAAATAATCTAAAAATGAAAAGTTGGGCTACTTTAACAGACAGCATGAATTGACTGCCAGGGAGAACTTGCTTATAAAATGCCAAATTAATGGCAGTTTTACTCAGTTTTTATTCACTTCCCTCATTTTCACCTGCTATGATTTTTAAATAGTACTTGCACCTGAGGCCAGAGTGTACTGAGATGTTAAAACAGACTGCCCAGACTTTAGAATCAACAGCAAAATGAATGTCAGAAATGATAAAAGAAGTGATCTTTAGGTAATGGCAGTTAGAGGCACTACCCCTATTTTACAGAAGGAAACTAAGGCTTTGAGAAGTTAGATAACTTGTCTCACATAATTATTAAATTGAGAAGTCAGAATTCAAGGCCAGGCCTACAAGACTATAAACTCCATACTCATAATCAGAGAATACTCAGGTACAGATTCTATACCTTTTATTCCATGTGTCATTTATACTCATCTTGTCTCACTAACTTGCAGATTTAGTTGAATGGCCGAATATCATAGCCAATCTTTCACCTTTCTTTCTTTCTTCTTTCACCTGACTGATTTACTCAGATCCCCTTCATTTGGAAAACCCATAATTTACAGGTTTTGGTTGAGCTACAGTGTCATCCACTAGACAAATCATTTAGGGAAAACAAAAGCATGAAACTTTCTAAGAATTTTCTAAGTTACTCCTGAGGATTTGCAAGTAGGTCACTGACTCTCACCTTTTTAGACTAGAGCTAAATTCAAAGGGGACTATATTAAAAAATGAGTCATTCATCTTTCAGGACTAATTTTAAGTGGTTAGAGAATGAGAAAGTTTGTGTAAATATGCTATGGTTATTAAATTCTGGTTTGGTCTACACTGCAAATGGATGTAGGTAAATATCAGCCATAGAATGGTAATTACTCAAGTTTGTGAACTCCCATATTGCCAAAGCTCCACCCGAGTGGATTTCCAACTTAAACTACTGTATAATCAGACTGTTTCTGATTTTTGTTTTCATAGCAATAAGACCATAAACTAAGAAAGAAAAAGATGGATACATTTGAATAGATAAAACAGTTTAAACTGGCATGGCAAAAGACCCTATGGATCATGGCGGAGAAGATGGCGGAGGAATAGGACGAGGAGATTACTTTCTCCCTCACAAATTCCTCAAAGAAACATTTCAACGCCAAGCAAACTCCACAAAACAACTTCTGAATGCTGGCAGAAGACACTGAGCACCCAGAAAAGCAGATCATTGCCTTCAAAAACAGTGCTGTATAGACGGAGAAGTCTAGAGGCTACTGTAAAAATAAAACTGAAAACCAGAAGCAGGAGGCTTAAGCCCAAAGCCTGAGAACATCAGAGAACTCCTGAATCCAGGGAACATTAACCAACAGGAACTCATCAAACGCCTCCATACCTACTCTAAAACCAAGCCCTGCCCAAGGGCAAACAAGCTTCAGAGCAAGACATACCACGCAAACTGTCCAGCAACACAGGAACACACCTCTGAGCTTCTATAAACAGGCAACTCAAAATTACTCCAAAACCATTGACATCTCATAGCCCATTACTGGTCTCTCCAGTGCACTCCAGAGAGAAGAAACCCAGCTCCACTCACCAGAACCCCAACACAAGCCTCCCTAACCAGGAAATCTTGACAAGCCACTGATACAACCCTACCCACAGTGAGGAAGCTCCATAATAAAGAGAACTCCACAAACTCCCAGAATATAGAAAGGCCACCCCAAATGCAGCAATAAAACCAAGATGAAGAGACAGAGGAATACTCAGCAGGTAAAGGAGCAGGAGAAGAGCCCACCAAAGAGTCAGACACGACTGAGTGACTGAACTGAACCGAACCCTGGCTTACTCCATGTTCTATTGGGTGTGTAATTCACGGCAAAGCCAACTCCAATCTGACATTCATGTCCACTTTCTCCATTATGATCTCTCTCTACAGAAAAGTCAAAGATTAATTACAGGAAGATTTCCTCAGTCTTCCCCACAGAAAGAGGTGGCCAGGAGACACTGATCTTCCCAACAAGACTACAGAGCCAACTGTCAGGCCTACTTTCTTCCCTGATAAGAGACACATGGGGTGGAACAGTTACCTCTCCCCCATCCTTGCTTCTGCCTGGAATGCAGGCATGCCTCCTGTGGAAGTCAAGCTAAGTCTAAGAGGAGAAGGCTGAGAATATCAGAGACGAGTACCTTGATATCACCGAGTTCCTTAGTCAGAGTCAGGAGCTACCTCCTTCCTCATAGTTCTTTTCCCATTAGAAAAAAAAAAAATCTGTTTAACTCAATATTAGATGGCTGTTCTGCTTACTACTGAAAATCATTTCTAATACATATTTAGTGTCAGTTTACTAATATGTAAAATGGGGTGAGTAATGTTTATCTTCCAGTGATGTACAGAAACATACACAACATCTAGGTATACAAATATGATAAAATGTGTGATATATTCACATATATTAAAATCAGTGCTCAAGTGATAGTCCTTGGAGAGGCCCTATCTGACAACTCCATGTAATTAGCATCTCTCATCATTATGCACTTTATTTTTCTTCATACAAATTTGTATGAAGGGAAAAAATAGTATCAGCTTGTGTTTCTCTACTTATTGTCTGAGACTCTCCACTAAAATGAACCTTTCATGAGACTAGAAACTTTGAGTTTCCAAGTTGCTGTAACTCCAGCACTTGGAAAAGTGTTTAGCACATAAATCACATTCAATAAATATTTATCAACTACTGAATGAACAAATTAGGGTATGTAACATGTTGAGGGATATAAACACCTTAATAAATGATAGTGGTTTAGCTATTGATAAAACAGCTAAATAGAGAGTAATGGTTAATGCACAAGCAACTGGGAGAGACAGAGCCTGACAGCAAGAGGTCATTACATCTACCATGGAGATCTAGCATGCTCATGCATATAAAGTCAGACATACAGATGTTTCCTGCAACACATCTCTTGTTAAAGCAAAACAATGCAATTTAAATATGCACAGATATGCAAAATAAATTGTGCATTCATATCTCCCTTCATTAATCGCAAGCTTGTGAAGGGGCTCACATAACTCGATGAAGTTATGAGTCATGCCTTGCAGAGTCACTCAAGATAGATGGGTCACAGTGAAGAGTTCTGACAAAATTTAACCCACTGGAGGAGGAAATGGCAACCCACTCCAGTATTCTTGCCTCAAGAACCCCATGAACAGTATGAAAAAGCAAAAAGATATGATGCCAGAAAATGAGCCCCCCAGGTCAGAAGAAGTCCAACTGGGGAGGCATGGACGGGTAATTACTAATAACGTCAGAAAGAATGAAGCATTGGGCCAAAGCAGAAATGCCGCTTAGTTCTATATGTGTCTCATGGTGAAAGTAAAATCTGATGCTGTAAAGAACAATACTGCATAGGAACCTAAAATACTAGGTCCATGAATCAAGGTAAACTGGATGTGGTCAAGCAGGAGATGGCAAAAGTGAACACTGACATCTTAGGAATCAGTGAACTAAAATGGATAAGAATGGGCAAATTTAATTCAGATGACCATTATATCTACTACTATGGGCAAAAATCTCATTGAAGAAATGGAGTAGTCCTCATAATCAACAAAAAAGTCTGAAATGCAGTACTTAAATGCAATCTCAAAAAATGACAGAATGATCTCTGTTCATTTTCAAGGTAAACCAATAACCAGACAGTAATCAAAGACTATGCCCCAACCACTAATGCCAAAGAACATGAAGCTGACCTTCTAGAATTAATAGCAAAACAAGATGTCCTTTTCATCATAGTGGATTGGAATGCCAAAGTAGGAAGTCAAGAGATAACCAGAATAACAGGCAAGTTTGGCCTTGGAGTAAAAAATGAAGCAGAGCAAAGGCTAATAGAGTTTTAGCAAGAGAACATGCTGGTCATAGCAAATACCCTTTTACAACAACCCAAGAGATGAATCTACATATGGCCATCACCAGATGGTCAATAGTGAAATCTGATTGATCATGTTCTTTGCAGCCAAAGACAGAGAAGCTCTAAACAGTCAGTAAACAAAAGACCTGTGACTGTGGCTCAGATCATGAACTCCTTATTGTCAAATTCAGACTTAAATTGAAGAAAGTAGGGAAAACCACAAGACCATTCAAATATGACCTAAATAAAATCCCTTATGATTATACAGTGTAGGTGACAAATAGATTAAAGGTATTAAATCTGGAAGACAACATGCCTGAAGACCTATGGACAGAGGTTCATAATGTTGTATAGGAGGCAATGACCAAAAAAAAAAAGAAAGACAAGAAGGTACAGTGGTTGTCCGAGAAGGCCTTATAAATAGCTGAGAAAAGAAGAGAAGCAAAAGGCAAAGGAGAAAGGGAAACATATATCCAACTGATTGCAGAGTTTCCGAGAATAGCAAGGAGAGATAAGAAGCCTTCTTAAGTAAACATTGCAAAGAAATACAGGAAAACAATAGAATGAGAAAGACTAGAGATCTCTTCAAGAAAGTTAGAGATACCAAGGGAACATTTCATGTAAGGATGGGTATGATAAAGGACAAAAACAACCTCAGATAGGTATATGATATGACTCTAGTGGCAGAAAATGAAGAGGAACTAAAAAGCCTCTTGATGAGGGAGAGAGGGGAAAGTGAAAAACCTGGCTTTAAACTCAACGTTTAAGAAACCAAGATCATGGCATCCAGTCCCATCACTTAATGTCAAATACAGGGGGAAAAAGTGGAAGCAGTGACAGATTTTATTTTCTTGGGCTCTAAAATCACTGTGAATGGTGACTGTATCCATGAAATTAAATTCAAAGATGCTTGTTCCTTGGAAGAAAAGCTATGACAAACATAGACAGCATATTAAAAACCAGAGACATCACTTTTCCAACAAAGGTCTGTATAGTCAAAGTATAGTTTTTCTAGTAGTCATGTACGGATGTGAGAACTGGACCTTAAAGAAGGCTGAGTCCCAAAGAATTCATGCTTTCAAATTGTGGTACTGGAGAAGACTCTTGAGAGTCCCCTGTACTGCTGGGAGATCAAACCAGTCAATCCTAAAGGAAATCAACCATGAATATTCACTGGAAGGACTGTTGCTAAAGCTGAAGCTCCAATACTTTGTCTACCTGATGCAAAGAGCATTGGAAAAGATCCTGATGCTGGAAAAAACTGAAGGCAATAGGAGAAGGGGGCAGCAGAGGATGAGGCAGTTTGACAGCATCACTCACTCAATGGACATGAAATTGAATAAACTCTGGGAGATAGTGGAGGACAGAAGAACCTGGCATTTTGCAGTCTGTGGTGTCACAAAGAGTCGCACACAACTTAGTAAATGAACAAAAACAACAACATCCATGTCATGAAATAATGTGATCGTCCTGACAGAGGATGAGTGAGTGGATGGATGAAATGGAGTGAGGGCTAGAAGAGCAGAGTGGGAAGGCTCATCTTAGGTAAAGGAGACCTAACTCTCACACCTGGACTGCTCTAGATGAGTACTAACACTTGTTGACTATTTTGAGGCTCTGCCTTAGAGGGGTCTTTAATCCTGCAGTGTTGTCCATCAAATATATACCCTGTGTGTGTGTGTGTGTCCTACTAACTAAAAGGCTTACAAAGACAATGAACAAAACTTATGTTTTTCAAAAAGAAGAGCTACTTGTCAAAATGGAAAAAAAAAATTGCAAAGGAGATTTGAGATTGTTGAAATTGGCTTCCTCTTTTACAGACCAAACAGTGAGACTACAAGTGAACTTGATCAATCTCATAAGGATAGTGAATGATAGAGTTTAGAGCAGTAATACTTTCTAAGCAATACACTACTGATGGCCCACTGGGTGGTAGGTGTTCACCTAGACATCTTACACACTAGCCTTTTCATCCTTATGACCACTCTGAAAGGCAATTTATAGTCAATTCTGCTGTAAAGAAGCTCAGAAACAGCCAGTTACCAGAGATCTCAAACGTTCCTGTGTCAGAGGCCCAGGGTTGAAACCGAGGCTGGTCTGACTCCAAGTAGCATCCCATACATCATGCATGTTATCTTCACCCCACGTGTCTGCTGCATAGTGTGGTGAGACAATTCAGACTCAACATCCCTTGGCCATTCTCGATCACATTCATTTTCACTTTTATGGAGGATGATCCAAAAGCTGATTATCATGAACTCTTGGATATACTTTAAAAATTTTGATAGTCCTCCCATTTTCAAGTGTGCACACTCAGCTCTGCATGGTTTCTGCCAGGCAAACAAAGACACATAGTCAATCAACAGGATGGCCTGTCAACAGATTCCAATACTGCAGTGTTCTAATAAAAACTATTTGTCTGTCCTAGAGATCTAGCACATGTATGCATAAACGACGTAGACACAGATGATCACAGCTACACCTTTTTCGTAAAAGCAAAATAATGCAAGGTGAATGTCCGCCCACATGTAAATAAGTTGTAGTACATCTAAATCTTCACATACTAATCAGCACTTAAGAAGAACAACCTAAATCTATGTGTTCATGTGGGCAATCTACAAACTGTAGTGTTAAGTGAAAAGAAAAACATAGAAGCAATCACAAAATATGGTCCCATTTACTTAAAATAATCACAAGGCAAAACATATATATTGCTCTCCGCACCAATTGTACAGTGTATTCATGCCAAAACATCCACAAGACATACACACCTAACTAATATTAATGAGGCAAGGAAGAGGTTGAATGGTGGGAGTGCAAGTGCAAAATTCCTCTGTTCTTCCCTACAAGAACTTTACCAGATATGTATTACTTTATACTTGTACAGTTAAAAAAAAATACTAAAACCATCAGTCAGGAATGGAGTCTGAAAATAACAATGTGCTCCATGCAACATGTAAGCAAATCTCCCACTTAATTCCAAGTTTCCTTTTATGAGAAATCTCTCAAATACTAGACAGTTATCATTTAGGAAACAGAACAATTTATTTTTCAATTTAGAACATCCACAAAAAATATACATTTTGATTGTACACTATCTTTGCTTGGCTCTGAGAAAACAATGATCACTTTAATGCCTGTTTCACATAAAAACAACGACAATGACCACCACCACAATATCCCACCCACATGCTGAAGCAGCTTATCTGATTAGTGAATAGTCCCAGGGAAGAGAAATCGAAAAACTGTATAATTATTTACATTCCTTCTTGAAAAGAAAACAAGAATGCTCCTGGGAAAGGTAAAATACATAGATGTATTCTTCTGAAGAATGCTTCTGATTGCTGTGTCCAGAAGCCCCACACCATCTCCAGCAAGTTAAGAGGAAATGGGTTAAGGACATCAAGGCAGTGAAAGCAAATTGTCCATTCACTCCTGGCCGCCTCAGAAGTCATTACTGAACATATTCCAGAGGATAATAAATAAAACTGATTGGGTGTGTGGTTAAGAGCTTTAAAGGAAGCTGAAGCACCTTTAAAGAGAATTGTGCTGAGAGAAGAGTATTAAAAAATGAGGTATTTCCTCTCTTCACATTTAAATGTGGTGGCTTGGGAGAGAAACCATACTTGAAATGGATAGGAGTAATTTTCCATCATTATGGAAACCTTAAACCACCTCTGCCTGCTTCCACCATCATCTCTAAACATCCTAGTAAATTGCAGTTATTTGTTCCAAACAAACAGAAAGGCCCATAGTAAAATGGAGCAATTTAAGGCTGCAAGAACACGACACCTGTAATTCAATTTCATGGCAGCTGGCTTCACAACATGCTCCTCTACCTCCGCTTATGACATAGGAAACTTCCCTCCAAGTGTAACAACTCTTCTCTCACTAAGCCGTGGGCTCAAAGCGATAAGTGGACCTTAAATGGACAGACACACTCATCACAGGCGAGGTATAACTCAGGTTCGCTTCCCCAGGCAGCTTGACATCCACAAGGCACTGAGGCTAGCAGGGAATTATTAAAGTCTCAACTCCCAGGACAGAGCAAGGAAGGATTCTAAAAGAAAGAAGTATTCTGGAAAGAAAAATACCCACCAATTATCACAACAAATCTCTAATACGCAACACAATAAAGAAGGAGCTATGAAAATATGTGTTTGCACATGTATATATGTATATATTTAGAAAACCTAAATTATCTTTTGTAAAAGAACTGTAAATAAAACACAAGCCTGCTAGTAACTATGGCTGATTAAAATCTGATTGGTGGAATGAAATATTAAGAAGTTAATCAACATCTGGCGACTCTCTAAACCAGTATTAATATTATTACTGAATGAGTACTTACCCTTGTGCTAACTGACTTCAGTATATTCTCACAACTTCAAGAACTGCAGACTGCCACTGTCACTTCCATTTTAAAAATGAGAAAACGAATCTCAGAGAGTTTTATACTCACCCAAAGTCACACAGCGTATCAGAGGCTAAAGCAGGCTATCAAACCCTGGCAGGGTGATTCACACTTAGATGCATCCCGCAGCGTCCTGCAACTTGCCAATGTGGATCAAGGGAATGCTTTCGAAATGCTGTCATGAAAACTTTAGACTCTGGCTAGTGTTTATAAAGCGCTACCCCACATAAGTGAAGTCACTCAGTCGTGTCCGACCCTTTGCGACCCCATGGACTGTAGCCCACCAGGCACTTCCGTCCATGGCATTCTCCAGGCAAGAATGGATACTGGAGTGAGTTGCCATTTCCTTTTCCACACATAATGCCTTATTAATTTCTTCTATCAATACCCTAATAGTAAGAAAGGGTATAATTATCCTCATTTTACAGTTCAGGACAGGGAGACTCAGATGACGCCAAGGGAGTTACCCACAGTCTCACAAGTGGCAAAGGAAAACTTGATCCCAGAGCTTGATAACAAAATTTGCCTTCTCTGCAGGTCTGAGATTGGAATATTTGTTGACGATCAGGGTGTTGAAGTCAAGTTGGTATGAATTTACATTGACTGGGTGCGTGTTTATCAAAAGGACGGTGGTTCTGTTTGGATTTGATAAGAATATATATAACACAGGACTTCCAGATACTTATCTTTGCATCAGAAGTTTCTCAAGGTTTGTGTTTAAGTGAGTGCAGGCTATTTTAGGAGATTTATCATATTTGCAAACATTTACCGATGATTTCAAAAATGGCTTAACTCAAAGAAGCAAAAATGTCTTTTCAAGAAGAGAGAACCAGGCAGGGAAATTCTCTTTTCTTCATGTCCTCCTACCCATATTTATTAAAATCAGCTAAGAGATGTAGCAATAAAGAGAATTACAATGACACATAAGAAAGAACTTTTCTACTTTTTATAGCTAGAGATTTATCACCTGTGCATCATTAGCTATAGGCAGAATATGAACTATGGCAGACATAGAGATGGACAGTCCCAAGCTTGGGAGCTCCTTGATCTGCTGGGAGGGAACCAAGGTCATGAGCAAGTACCTCTGATACAGATGAAGTGGGCTGAGGGCTAGGATGCATCAGAGAAGAGAGCTCTGAGATGTTAGTACAGCATCAGGTAGCAAAGAAGTCTACTTAAAACAAAAGAAAGGATTCCATAGCATGAGGCAGCCTCAGGTGCACAGACACCAGAGAGAATATTTAGTGTCACTATACTCAACTTCTGGTGTACAGGAGAAGACCACATGGACTGTCTAAATATTGTGAGAGGTGCCAACGGGGATTCTTGCCCCTTTCTCTGAAAGTTGCCTTCAACAATCTTCCCCATGTTACATCATGAACAGTCCCAAGACCAGATCTTCTTGTTTGGCCAGCAAATTTAATAATATAGTCAAAGCTGAACACAAAAGCTAGACCATCATATCCCAGATACCCATGAAAAGTGCATTTCTCTTTTTTTCTTCTCTTCCCACCTTGATGGGAGAAAGGGAGATACTAAAAAAATGTTTAGTCCAGAAGGAATAGCCACCTTCCTTAAGGGAAAACACCACCCTGGTCATAAACTCGAAGGAAAGCAAAACAGATCTGGAGTGTATGTAAATGGCTTGACTCTAACTATAGCATTCAGTGACTGTGAAAGAAAGCAGTCATCCACATATGTTACTTCAAATACAGTTTCCAGAGAAATCAGTTCAGGTACAAGGAGTGTTGTGGGGCTAGGAAATAGGAACAAAACCTGAGTATTTGCAATGACACACCCAAAGCACCAATTTTTCAGTGCTTCTTTTACAGGTAATTTTAATTTTTCTGACTTTTGGGGATCGGTTTTATTTAATACAAAAAAGATAAATGAGTTGTGAGAAATACGGTAAAACTTTATTTTTTAATGGAGCACCTACTGAATACATCACTGCAAATAGTGGAAAGGCAAAGAAGCTTGGGTTCTTCCTAAGTAACAGATCACCTTTATCAGTTACCGAATTATATGCAAACCATTCCCTGAGTCTCTGTTTCCTTATCTCCAAATAGGAAGATAAGAATAAAGCTTTCTTTTTTTTTTCCCTTTTGAGGAGCTTGTGATTAAATATGACATGAAATATAATTAGAGCAACACCTAACATGGAGTTAGCACTCAAGAAATGTCATCATCATCACCACTGTTATTGTTCTAGATCATTTTGTGAGCCAAGAGGACAACTCTCAAGTAAAACAAGAAAACTCTGGGAAACTGATACATGGTATGGCAGAGTTAATGAGTTCTTGACTAATTTCAATCAGATACAGTTATAACTAGACAAGTGTTTCAAGGTGATATCAAATAACTGATTTAATAAAATTATGAATATAAATTTCAAAGCTTGTTGATGAAAAGTATCTGCCTTAAGATGTTAAATTATTCCAGAAAAACTGCCAGTGTCTGGAACTTTTGTTTTTGTTTTTTCCTTTTCTATTAAAGTCAATAAACTTGCACTGAACATGGGTGATGAGCTGGCTGACGAGTTGGTCACCATGGAGGATACAAAGACAAGCTTAGCGATTGCCTTAATGGTGTGTAAGGTACTTTTTTCAATATCCACAATGACAGAAAACCTTTGTCCTTGAATGTTAGCATTGATTATTGGAAACAGTTCAAATGAGTTTACAGCCAAGAGCAGGCAGGTGACGAAACTGAGTAATAAAACCCAGGCCTGCTCCAGAGTCAGATTTTCCCATGTGCCTCAAAATAATTCTGAAAGTAATTTTTCAAAGGGCTTTTGCAAATGAGCATTGGCAGCACTGCTGAAATTAGTGCATGGATCACTAAGGTGACTACTTTAAAAAGACAGCACTAAAATTTCAATATTAAAGGGCTGGAAAGACCCCCGCCCTCTGCAGCAGAGCCCATATTTTCTACTCCCTATTTATATCTTCCAAGGCCACTTAGTCCTGTCATGCACACACAATGCAAGCCAAATCAAGCACCTATTCTACCATCCTACCAACTGTGAAAGATGTCCA
The DNA here is from genome assembly GCA_006410935.1 of Redunca redunca. Taxonomy (NCBI): domain Eukaryota; kingdom Metazoa; phylum Chordata; class Mammalia; order Artiodactyla; family Bovidae; genus Redunca; species Redunca redunca. Next base: position 1,122,878 of record SJYQ01000266.1, on the reverse strand, counting down.
TAGGAGGTGACCCCTGCATTTACCCCTCTCACTTCTCTAAATGGTTCAAGACACATTCTTATTTCAGTCTTGCTACACTCAAATGAAGCATAACCCATTGCCTTCTGCTGCTAATGTATTTTCTGTTGCTTGTGTTACTACCTCAGAAGGCTTCCTAGCATGCAAGCTCACAGGTATTCTAGAAGGCACAGCAGCTGCAAAGAAAACACTGGAACAGTGTCTAGAGGGTAGTGGGAGTCCTTGCTATGATCCAGTTGAATGGAAGGACCAGAAAAGTCCTGTCACTGTCATTTGCAGGCCAAAGCCCCAGTACACCCCGCTGCTGCTGCTGCTGCTGCTGCTGCTGCTGCTGCTGCTGCTAAGTCGCTTCAGTCGTGTCCTACTCTGTGCGACCCCACAGACGGCAGCCCACCAGGCTCCCCCGTCCCTGGGATTCTCCAGGCAAGAACACTGGAGTGGGTTGCCTTTTCCTTCTCCAATGCATGAAAGTGAAAAGTGAAAGGGAAGTCGCTCAGTCGTGTCCAACTCTTTGCGACCCCATGGACTGCAGCTTACCAGGCTCCTCCGTCCATGGGATTTTCCAGGCAAGAGTACTGGAGTGGGGTGCCATTGCCTTCTCCGCTAGTACACCCTAGACCAGTAATTAAGGTGAGGGCTTTGGAGGGAACGACTCAGAATCACTTCCAAAGGTAAACAGACACGTTAAAGCTTCTCACAGACATCTGATATTATGCTTTGACTTTACCCTTGACTGCTGTGTGACCAGACACACATCACATCACCCCTCAAAGCCTAAGTTTTTTCATACAGGGATTTTAGTAGCTCCTAACTCATTAGATACTGCAGTGATTAAATGCAATAAAGCATTTTACACAGAGTAAGCGCTTACCAAGGCTTCTCAGGTGGTGCTAGTGGTAAAGAACCCTGCCAGTGCAGGCGACATAAGAGGCCTCGGTTCAATCCCTGGGTCGGGAAGATCCCCTGGAGGAGAAAATGGCAATCCACTCTAGTATTACTGCCTGGAGAGTCCATCGGATTGCAAAAAGTCAAGCACAACTGAAGCAACGTAGCATACACACACAGGCACTTGACAATTATTTATAGTTATTATTATTTTTATTAGTTACAAAGTCTTTAAGACTATAACTATTTGCTTAATCCTTCCAGTTAGACTGTTAAATAACTCACAGATTTTTCTTCATAAGAAATATGTATTTATCAAATACATAAACACAAAGCCTCTACCATGCCAAACACCTTCTGTTTTCATGTTAAAAGCAGTTACTTTTTTCACTGAAAACTCGTGTTATTCTGTAGAAGGTTTGGATTCAATAAGAATTTTAAAAATGATTTTGCAACAGACCAAAAATAAAAATGCCCCACACTTGGTTTAATAAATGCCTTACTTTCCTGCTTTCTGAAGTAACTGATAACCCTTGGTCTTAATTTCTGTCCAGTAGAGATTAAACCTTACCAGGTGACAGTAGGTGAGCAACACAGAGCAGGGCTAATTGGATTTTTAATCTTCACTAGTCTTTAGCAACAAATACCCACAATGTTTATTTGTTGGCTGCAATATTAAATTGTCAGCCAATTAAATACCAAAGGGAACAACTGGTTAACTGGATATTTATAGTGATTCATACTTGGTTTTCAGGGAAACATTTTAAATTATTTCCCATCTAAAGTATACAAATTAAAGTTGCCATTGAATTAAAATGAGAAATGTAAATACTCATCAGCCAAGGAAAATTATTTTTAAGACTGAGGTATAATTACTTAAAAATTAAATATACAGAATAATAATAGAAGCAAGTAAAGAGAAACATATCTTTTGTCTTTAAGCAAGGCATAATTCTAAAAATATTAGCTATTGAATATTAGAAGCACAGTGGAGAAGGACTCTAAAGCAAGTGAAAGGTAAATTGGGTTGATATTTAATGTTCCTGATACATTGTTAGAACATCAAAAATTTCAGTCCATGAAACTGACAGGCAAACAATTATACTAATGATTGTTTCCCTTAAAGTTATAATTATTGAATTCATAGCTAGTTTTTCTCCCAGATCTTTCTTAGCCCCCTTTATTAATTTTCCATCATCATATAATCCCAATGCTTTATTTCTTTAAAGTGAGATTTGGAATTTTCAGTTACAGTTATGGAACAACATTCCTCAGACTCAGAGTAAACTGAAAACTACTAGCTGTTCTGTGTGTGTCTGTTTCAGTATTCTGGAAGAGAAGCTGGAGGCTTGGTAAGTTCTAATTTTGTCCTGTATGGAATCTCTTGTATAAGCCCATTTAGATATACAGATATAAAGCCTAACTACACTATCTTGAAAAATATTGTTTTGGGTGAGATGAGGCGGATGATAGAAGCTTTTAACTGTTTCTGCCCAAGGATGTGCTCAGAGACAATGGAGCTGGAACTTGCCAGAAAAGAGATGCATGCCTGAAACAGGTAGACATCATAAAGCACGCCTAGCATGGGCTTGATGCTGGGTTGGGGCCAGGATATTGTTGTCCTACCCCTAATGTGAGCAAGCAACTCAGATGTGAGTAAGCATCTGTCAGTTCCTATGAGTGCCTCCCCTGGGCCCTGGCAGGGGCTGGAGGAAACGCATGTTATCACTGTCAGTTATCACCAAGCAACAAAGGAGAGGTGGGGAAAAAAGGAGAGAGAGGGAGGGGAAGAGAAAAGGAGGGAGGAGGGAAGAGGAGGAGGAAAGAAGAGGAGAAGAAGAGAGAAGGGGAAGGAATGAAGGAAGGGGAACACAGATGAGGGATAGATGAAGGAAAGGAGGGGAGTGGGGAGAAAGAACAAATCAAGTCCTTTGTTTGATGCCCTGGAAAAATATACAAGAAAATCTCTGTTCTGATCTGCAACTGATTATTTTTGTTCATTTATTTACTAAATATGTTTTTCTCTCTCTTTACCCCTGGGGTTAGGACAAAGGCTTTGGAGTCAAATGTCACAGTTTGAAAACCCAGATGAGAGACTTCTTAAACACAGTAGTCTGTGTGACCTTAAGAAGATCAGTTAATCCCTCTGCATTTCAGTTTCATGAAATGAAAAAAAAGTAGAATAATAAATCCACCGTTCTTGGTGCTGCTATGAGAACTGTATAATATGTATAGTGTTCAGTGTACTGCCTGATATATAAGTAGCATGTTGTGCAAAATATAAAATATCTCTACCATAAGGGTAACACTTTCAAATCATATTTCTAAAAAATATCTCCTAAAACAATGATTGCAGATATAAAATGTTATTCAGCATTTTACTTAAATCCTAGCTACCCAAAGCCACTCTAAAAGCAGCTCAATGAAATAGGCTCAAAACCCAAGAAAATAAAACATAAAAATCTTTCTAAACTATGAAGCTGTATGGTCTTAGGAAAGTAAAGACTATTCAAAGATTCCACTAAGAGAAGTAAGTACAAAGACCCCTCTCTTTTTTTAGCTATATGAAACTGGGGACATATTAAACAATGTCACTTAGCATGCTCTCGAGGCTGGACTTAGGATTAAGCCTTGGAAAAACCATAGGAAAGGAACTGAAGGGAGGATGAAAGAAAAGAAACAGTTCAACAGTGGCCTAGCACATGGCCAAGGGTCTGGCTCATAAATATGAGTGAAATGAATGAATGAAGAAACGGGAAGAAAAACTGCAGCTGACTGTGAAAGGCTGATTAATGTGCTCAGGTATGTCACATGAAACTGAGAAATGAGGCCAGGTACCCATAAATGACCTCACTGTAGCCAAGTGTATGATAAGTTTCCTCAGTGGGTAGTGAATTTGTATTTGGGCTGACCTTGAATTATATCCATTAAAGTTCTATTGTGGAAAATGAGGCACAAAAAGAAGAAAAAGGTGAGGGATGTAGTCTTTGGAGAATACACTCTTGAATTTGGGGGCACTGGAGACAACAAGGTCCCAATACAGGATATGTGAAGAGTTTTGCTTGGGGTTTTAGATGAAAAATTCTTCCTACTTTTCAACAAAGAATTTATTTATCAAAATAGCAACTCAAGTTTACTGTGAACATTCTTATGATAGGTACAGGGTAGGCTGCCTACAAGACTTCAATTCCTCAGAACAAAACTTGGAGAACTGTACTATTATTCCTATCTCACAGATGAAGAAACAGAGGCTTGGACTTGCTAACTGCATAATATTTCTAGTAAATGAATAAACTAGGACTCAAAAGGCATTCTGAGTCAATATTTACGTTTCTGACTATTTTGACAAAACAAGATTTATGCTTTGACGTCCCCATGCTTATATTCATTCAGAGATATTCACTGTCTACATACATTAGATGCAGTAAGTAACATCATTTCCTTTTAAGTAGAAGGCACTGCTCTTGCTCCTCAAGGATCACAAAAGCAGGTTGGAATGTGATGTATGAAGCTAATGGCAGAAGAGACTAGTGATGAAGAGTGGAATCTCTGAGTGTCTGCCTGGCTTATTTCCTCCTTAACAACTCTTCATATGTTATAACTAACTACAAAGAAATAATCAAAATGGCTATGTTGATCCCCAATGAACAAAAATTATGTGAGCAGAGAGAGACGATATTAGAATATAATTAGAAATAAGTTGCCATATTTTGACTCAAAATGCATTATTTAATCCATGTGAAAATATGATCTTCATAGAAGATTCACTCAATAATAGTATTTAATATCTATTACATGACAGGCACTGTACTAGGTTAGGAATAAAGTTGAATAAAATACAACTAGGAATAAAGCTGTGGAAGCAATATAGCCATGTATGTCACCTTATGGACTTCCAAAAGCCTTATCGTATAAAATACATTTAGGCAATAAGAAATGTCTATTAAAGTGGAAAAATGCTACTCATCTAAAATCAAACTTCCTCTTATTGATATTTAATGGAAAAAAGTACAGATTTTATAACTCATGTTCTAGATGTATCTGAAGAAATGAAGAGAGCTAGTATTTGGGGAAAATAATAGCTAAAAGTGAAAAAAAAATCACTCAATGCCTTGAAAGACCAGAAAACACTTTTGCTTCTCATCTTCAGTGTAATCCTCATGGAGGCTTCCTTAACAATAGAGGAGCAAATAACATACACATTTTCAACCATACTCTGAAAATTCCTCTGTTGACTCACTCACATTTTATCACAAATATGCCTTTTAAATGTGGTGCTAGAGAAGACTCTCGATATTCCCTCGGACAGCAAAGAGATCAAACCAGTCAATTCTAAAGGAAATCAACCCTGAATATTCACTGGAAGGACGGATGCTCAGTTCAGTTCAGTCGCTCAGTCGTGTCCAACTCTTTGAGACCCCATGAATTGCAGCAGGCCAGGCCACCCTGTCCATCACCAACTCCCGGAGTTCACTCAAACTCATGTCCATCGAGTCGGTGATGCCATCCAGCCATCTCATCCTCTGTCGTCCCCTCCTCCTCCTGCCCCCAATCCCTCCCAGCATCAGAGTCTTTTCCAATGAGTCACCTCTTCACATCAGGTGGCTAAAGTATTGGAGTTTCAGCTTTAGCATCATTCCTTCCAATGAACACCCAGGACTGATCTCCTTTATAATGGACTGGTTGGATCCCCTTGCAGTCCAAGGGATTCTCAAGAGTCTTCTCCAACACTACAGTTCAAAAGCATCAATTCTTTGGCACTCAGCTTTCTTCACAGTCCAACTTTCACATCCATACATGACCACTGAAAAACCATAGCCTTGACTAGATGGACCTTTGTTGGCAAAGTAATGTCTCTGCTTTTCAATGTGCTATCTAGGTTGGTCATAACTTTCCTTCCAAGGAGTAAACATCTTTTAATTTCATGGCTGCTAAAGCTCCAATATTTTGGCCACCTGATGTGAAGAACCTCATTGGAAAAGACTCTGATGCTGGGAACAATTGAGGACAGGAGGAGAAGGGGGTAACAGAGGATAAGATAGTTGGAAGGCATCACCGACTCAATGGACCTGAGTTTGAGCAACCTCCGAGCGATAGTGAAGGACAGTGAAGCCTGGCGTGCTGCAATCCATGGGGTTGCAAAGAGGTAGACATGACTTAGCAACTGAAAAACAACAGCAAATGTCCTTTAACCTTTGGGTTTTAGCCACGCAAACCTAGTGATGTAACACTGTAGCTACTGTCTACATCTGAATGAACCAAAAGGCAGGGAAGGTAAGTAAGTGAACTGGGCTGAATTGTAGCCCCTGCAAAAGGTATGTCTAAGTTCTAATGTGTGAATACAACCTTATTTAGAAAAAGGCTCTTTGCAGAATATATAGTAAAGGAAAGGATATTAAGATGAGTTTGCCCTAGATTAACAAGGTAGACTTTAAATTCAATGACAAATGTCCTTAAAAAAGAAGGCAGAGGAAGAAAAACAGTGGCACAAAGAGACGGCCATGTGGAGACAGAGGGGAGACTGGAGTTAACTACCAAAAGCCAAGGAACGCTTGAAGCCATCAAAAGCTGGAAGATGCCCCTCTTTAGAGGGAGCGTGGCCTTGTGAACATCTTGATTTGGGATTTCTGGCTTCCAGAATCATGGAAGAATACAGTTCTGTTGTTTTAAACCAACAAATTTGCAGTAATTAGTTATGGCGGCTCTAGGGAACTAATAACAGCAAGCGTTCCCAGGATGAGGAAAGTAACCCACAGTACCTTCGATCTTTCCTGAAAGCTCAGAGTCTGAGCACTCATCATCAGCCAGAGAAGACTCTCCATGTATCTGTAGTTTTGATTTCTTCTCCTCAGAGCTGACATCGAGTCTGATTGTTTTAAACTCAGTGTTCCATTGGTTATAGACACTCCTAACTTCAAAATTAATCTAGTTTTAAACAAGCCAGCTGCCAAGTCAATAAAATCACCTCCTACAAGTGAATAATAACTGTGAAAGATTTATAAGCAGCAGCAAGAAGGAACTAAATCACACACAGGAATCCTTCAGCCTGTGGCACGCCTACCCCAGATGAACCAGAAAGAATGTCAAAGCTGTGGAAGGTGGGAGAGAAAAAACAGGAAGAACAAGGAGACCATTAGCACCGGACTCTGAAAAGAGCATTCTCAACTTTTAAAGTGCAAATGCAATTATTTCAATGTTCACCTCCTCCAACTGTTACAAGTAATACTATTCCTTCTTCTTTGAATTACAAAGGTTTTCAGTGTCAATATTACATATTTTACACCTGATTCCCTATATTTCTGCAATGCCAGTCACACAACTGTCTTTATAGCTAATTCAATAAGCCATTTAAGGGTAAGGATAAACTCCTATTTTCTTCTCTTACATCCTCAACTTCTTTTCAAGGCCAAGTAAGAAGAGACATTTAAGAGGTACTAATTGATCTATCTTTATATTCCTGTTATAAGTTTCTATTCTAATAACTATTTTAACTAATAAATACCAAAACATTGGCATGTCAGTTAACATCTAAAACATAGGCAGCATTCTCATTTATGTGTGTCTATATAAACACTAACATGCCACAAAACTATTTGACCCTAAATCAAATTTTGGAAAGAGCTATCATCACATCTAAGTGTTCTAATAATATGTTAGATAATTGTTTTTCACAGAGGAGAATGAGAAAAAAGAAAATATCTCCCACAAAATGCACAATGTTGTGCTTGCATAAATAATATTAAACCCAAATGTTCCTGTCAAATTTCCCAATTGGATATATTACACATTGCATTTTATATAATTACCTATAAGCCTACCCTGGTTCAAGAATATGTCAAATACTTTTGGGAAAAATCATAATAATGTTAATTTAGCCTTTATCTGGTCTAGACACTGTTCTAAAAATTTTACATTTACCAAATTTACATATTTATTAAACCATTAAATACTTATGGAGTAATTTCATGTGTCATCTTGAGTGGGCCAACGGGTGTCTAGACATTTGGCCAAAATTTACTCTGGGTGTTGTGTGAGAGTGTTTTGGAAACACTCTGGTTGTTGTGTGAGAGTGTTTCAAATGAAATGAACACTTGAATTGGTGGCCTGAGTAAAGCAGATTTACCTCCCTAAAGTGAGTGGGTCATCCTATCACCTGAAGACCTGAATAGAACAGAAAGACTAAGTAAGAGGAACCTCCTCCTTCCTGAGTGCTTGAGCTGAGACATTGTCTTCTTCAGTCTCTGGACTCAGACTGAAACATCAGCTACTCTTGGGCCTTAAGTCTGCTACCTGATAGACTAGGAAATACACCATCAGCTCTCCTGGTTCTCAGGATTTCAGACTCAAAATGAACTACACATAGATATTCTTGGGCTTCCAGCTAGCCAACTGCAGATATTGATATTTCTCAGCTTTCAGAATCATGGGAGCCAATTTCTTAACTATATATCTATTAAAAAATAAAATAAAAATTTAAATTCAGGCTTTGTGGGGGGACAGAAAAGGATATCTTCCTGTAAAAGGCAGCACTAGCTATTCAATGAGGCAACAAATAAAAAGCTCTGATCACAGTTCCTAGGATGGATTAAATGCTCACTAGATATTGGGTAAAAATAACGAATAGAGATATTGAGGTTAAACTTTAGCATCAATTTAGTACTTTAATGCATATGTGCAAAAGTAATATTAAATCTGGCAGTCAAAAAAGCCAACAATGTAATGGGGGAAATACAAGATGACCTGGCAGCCAGGTGTAAGAATAAGAGCACAGATGTCCAGGAAATGAGCATTTACTAAGTGCCAAGTTTGTAACAGGCACTTCAAAGACAACACAGCTTCATCAGTCCATTGAATTCTCACAGCCACAATATGCAGCTGATATCTTCTAAGCAGCTTCTGTCTGGCAGACCTGTGTTTGTTGCTAGGAAGACAGTGGTGAGCAAAATTAGGAGTTTCCAGCCTCATGGAGGTCATAGTCAGTAATTAGCTGGTGAGGACTGATTGTATGAAGTGCTTACCTGGGCAAATTTTCCTGTAGAGAATCAGACAGTAAATATTTTAGGCTTTGTAGGTGGTGATCTCTTGCACCTATTCTATTTCCATTTTAACACAAAGGCAGCCTCGAACAATATGTAAATAAAGGAGCGTTGCTCAGTTCTAATAAAAGCAGGAGGAGGCAGGGTGTACTCTGTAGATTCCTGGATAGCAGAAGTAACTAGCTCCCATTGCAGGGGAATTAAGAAAGATTTCAATAAAGAAAGGAAAGATGTGAAGTGACCTGTGCTTTGGAGAAACACTAGACTCCCTAGAAAGGCCAGAAGTGGAAAGGGGACTCTGGGTCTCAGGAACAGGCTATGCAAAGACACAGAAGCATTAAAGGACACGGCTGACTGGGGAAAAGTGAGGAACCATGAAAACTGGGAGACCAGGGTCAGAGAAAAAGGAAAATTAGAAAAAGGATTTTCGTACATAGCTCTGTGGCTGTTAGAAGCAAAGTTCATATTATCTTTCAGTGTTTCTAAAGGTCAAGCTGTGTTTCTCCTCCCAAAGCTAAATGATAACATGATGCAGTTCAAAAGCTGGTCATATCAAATTGCCATCTAATCATTTAATTAAAGCCCCATGCTGGCACCAGCCATCCTCAGGGCCCATTTTTCATTTGGGCACATTTCATTACACTTTTCAAAGCAAATTTGCCTTTTCAAAGGCGAAAAATGCAAATGACTAGGTTTGAAAGGAAATGCATAACACTCTGCATAATGACAGAGATTTTCTTGGAAAGCAGTAATGCACAGAAAGAGCTATCTTTAGGGACTGAGGATGGCTTATCAGCCCTATAGGAACTCTACATGATATTTCATTACAGCACCAGGATGCAAACAGAAGTGAAATACCAAATACACAAAAACTAAACAGCCATCCCCAGTCTTCTTTTTCAGCATCACTGAAACCACATTTTGAAACAAGACGCATCCTTTGGACCGGTAAGACCAAGGCAGGCATTGATAAATGGAGGACATTTATAGTGTGGCCAAGAAAATGATGAAAAAACTAGGAGGAATTGACCTGTTCGAAGACAATAATAGGAACACCTAAAGGCCAATTAACATAAAACATTAGTGGGCAAATTCAAGTACGCTCAAAAAGATTCTCAGGAGTAAGAAAACACCTGCTTTGAGGCAGTAAAATGCATGCTGGTGGTATTCACAATAAGGGAATGAAAGTGACCTTAACCACATAAATCAGCATCTTCCTCTTCGGTGTGGGGAAACTCTCAGAAGCACTGCTCCCCAGTTACTGTGTCTTTTACCTTGAAAGATGAAGCTGCAGCACAAATTTTATGAATCCGCAGATCCCAAAGTGAGAAGCAATTAGTTCAAAGAAGAGCGAGTGGCAAAAAATGAACACCTGTTAATTTATTCTTTACCATCAAGGAGAGAAGGAAAGCTTAACTTTAAAACTTAACTGCCAGATAGACCCTTCCTCCCCATGAAAGTGCCACCAGCATTTGGAGCAGCAGCATCCACTGTGAAGTTGAGAGTCTGGATAAAGTTCAGGGCTGCAGACTATTGCGTTTCGTGGCCAGAGCACATGTGAATATTTCAAACAAGAGCTTCTGATCAGGGAGGTTCACTAGTACTTGAATCATGGCTAGTTAGCTCAGCCAAAACCTCCATCAAGAGTAAGCTAAAGACCTCATTCTATTATTTATATAGAAAGGGTGGCCATCCCCAGCCGGGACCCCTACAGATTCAGGCATTCAGTTCAAAATACCGACCCAGCTTGGGGACATGGGGAAAAACTAGAGGGCAACAGGACTTTTGACATAGCCTGCCTTACAGGTACTTTTTTTTCCATGTTCATTTTAATTACATTGAAACATAATATATACAGAAAAATATAATATCATAAATGTAAACCTTGACAAATTGTCATACAAACATACCTGTGTAGAAAATATTAAGCAAAATCATAACATTACCAGCACACAGAAATTGCCCTTATGTACTCTTAGAATACCCACTATCCTTACTTCTAACAACATAGGATAGTTTTGCATGGTTTGTATTTTGTATAAATGGGATCATAGATTCCATAATGTTTGGATTATTTGGGCCCATATTAAATACATGAGATCCATTCATATCATTAGGTCCAGTTGTAGATTGTTGATTAATATTTTCCACTATATGTATACACCACAACTTAAGTATCTATTCCACTATGCATAGTTGCCTACATCATTTCAGTGCTTTGGGCTTTCAAGAACAATGCTTCCATGAAGATCCCAGACATCCGTTTTGGTGAGCATGGCAGATTTTCATCTTGCCACTTTGATGTAAAAAAGAAAAGAAATGGCAGTGTGATATTTTGCCATGGCTGTGTCAAACTTGTTATGTTAAAACATGGAATCTTCATCTTTTGCTTGGAGTAATAAACAAAGCAGATGTTCCTGACTCACATTCTTTCTCTGACCCTCCTACCACCTACAACTCTACTCCTGTCCCTTAGCATCCTATCTAGTTCCAGAGACTGAGGTTGGGGAGATATGAACAGAAATGAACATTCAAGAAGCCCAGCAGTTCACATTCAATATTCATCACTCTCCTAAAATGAACAACAAAATACACTTTTAAAATCACATAAGGATTCCTTAAAGAAAAATTTTAGGTAAGAAATCATCCTGCCTCCAGCACAGGAATCAATAATTATAAGAGACTCTATTTTTGAAGTGTATCAAGTAGAAGCAGTCATTGAAAGTTATATAAACTCACAATAATTCAAGCTTCAGATGGGAAAGGCTATGGAGGTAGAAAGGAAAGAAAAATTCTGTCTGACAGGAGTGTGTTCAAGCAACTGAAGTCTAGAAGGCTGTGGGGCAGGGAGATGTAGCTGGCCTTCGGGAAAGCCTTCCTAGCAAGATTTTTATATTGCATGTTTGGAGGGCCTGATGTTGAAGCTGAAACTCCAATACTTTGGCCACCTGATGTGTAGAGCTGACTCATTTAAAAAGACCCTGATGCTGGGAAAGATTGAGGGCAGGAAGAGAAGGGGATGCCAGAGGATAATATGGTTGGATGGCAGCAATGACACAATGGACATGGGTTTGGGTGGACTCTGGGAATTGGTGATGGACTGGGAGGCCTGGCATGCTGCATTTCATGGGATCGCAAAGAGTCAGACACGACTGAGCGACTAAACTGAACTGAATCATATTCCAAATTTCTCATCTATGTGACTGCAGTCGTACTGACCTAAACCCTGGGTTTAAAACATTGGTTGATTTAATCCAAACACAGCAGTCCTTTTATTTACTTATTTATTTATTTTCAGGCCATAGTGATTGGTTCAGGGATGGCTTTAAACCACTTCTGAGCCAATCAGTGTAATTCCTTCTTTTGACCTCAGACATTAGGATGAGGGCATTAGGCTCCACTACCTAAGACAGTTCAGTCATTGTGAGACTCAGTCTTCTTTGAGAAAACTGAAACATAGACTCTATTGAGTCATCCTTTCTGGACTAGTGGTGTGAACAGCAGGTTTGGAGGGAAAAAGCAGGATATGGCAGGAGGGGCATGAATTATATAGACCTCAAAAACCTTAAGACCTCCTTAATGCTTAGGACATGTACTAGAGAGCTTCCAATAATATCTTTTTGTCCTAAATGAAGCTGTATGAAAAGTGAGAGTAATTCCTCTATGTTTCTCAGGTGAGCTAGTGGATCCTCTCTTTAAAATATTCAGATTCAAACTGGGATTTCTAGTGGGGCAACCAAGACTTTCAAAGGTCAAGTAAGTGATGTTTGATCTGGACCTGAAAACATCTGAGGCATTCTTAGGAGTGTCTGTGGTCAAGCGCCTGGACTAGAAAGGCCTCACCACAGATTGGGAGGTAGTACTATGAAAGGCTTAGGACAGGTCAGAGACCAACAAGCTTTTTCGGTAGAGAGCCAGATAGTAAATATTTTGTTTTGCAACCCAGATGATTTCTGTCCCAACTACTCAGCTCTGCTGTTGCAACACGAAACCAGCCATAGACAGTATGTAGACAAATATGCATGGCTGCACTCCAAAAAAGCTTCATTTATGGACACTGAGATTTGAATTTCATGTAACTGCCATGTACCACAAAATATTGTACTGATTTTAACTTTTTCAATCCCTTAAAAGTGGAAAAAAACATTCTTAGCTTATGGGCCATAATTTGCTGACCACTGAGACAGAGTGAGCACAAAATATCTACATTCATACTCTTTCTCTACCACGTGGAAGTTACGTGCATGCATGCTAGGTCCCTTCAGCTGTGTCCAACTCTTTGAGACCCCATTGACTATAGCCAGCCACACTCCTCTATACATGGGATTCTCCAGGCAAGAATACTGGGAAAGATCCCTCCTCCTCTAAGACATCTTCCCAACCCAAGAACAAACCTGTGTCTCATATCTCCTGCCTTGGCAGGCTGGTTCTTTACCACTAGCGCCATCCGGGAAGCCCTGGAAGCTACATACCATCGGACAAATTTTTACTTCATCTCTCTAAACATCAGTTACTCCACAGATAGACAAGGGATCATTATAGTGCCTAGCTCACAATTTTGTTCCAAAATTTTTAATAAATTAGAATTAAATAATCTAATCCACAGAGAACTGTTTAGCAACATGTCTGATACATAGCACGCAATAAAGGCTAGCTATCTTTTTTCTGATTGATTAGGAAGATCCTTGGATGTGAGGCTACATATCTTAGTAAGAGAAAGTCATCATTGTTTTCTGCCTTTGGAACTTCACAAAGGCACCTGTCACAAGGACAGACTAGAAAAAGGAGCACCTTTTTTAAACTGACCTAATGTGTACCATCGATCTAGCTTAGGACATTCAGATGTTTATTAGCATCTTGCTTTTCATTTAAGCAGCATTCAGTGTTTTAAAAAGAAATAATGTCAAGATATTTTGTTGTTTTTGAGAAATCATGCTCTCAGTTCCATGTAATGAATTTCTTTAGAAACAAATTTTTTCAGAGACTCAGCTGAGCTAACAAAAATTTTAAAACACATGGTCACTTCTGGTTTGAACTGCATTTGTCAGTTTTGATAATTTATTCATTGACTAATTAGTTCAGCCAAATCTTATAGACTGTGTCTCTTTCTACAAGCCCAGATGGTACTCCATCACGTAGATGATAGGGAATAAGACCCCATACTGTATTTGTCAGACACCCTACTGAGGAACATAACCAAAAAAATGGTTCAGTAAAGATTTGCATTTAAGATCTCTTAAGGTTCTCTGATTCTCTCCACCACTCCCCTCTCAACACAGACTAAAGATCCTAACCTCATTTAAGATAATTAGCAAATCCCAGGCTTCATAAATATCACAGGGGAGCTAACAAGATGACTTACAGAAAGTTTGTAGCTCATTGTATAAGAGGGCACCAAGCCAATTTGATTTCTCTGGTCCATGCTACAGGGAAACCAATTAGAGTTTATTTCTGGTTGAATGAAACAAACAAAAAGCATTATAATTTGGTTGAATAGATCTGTTAAAGTAAAGAGACTGGGATCCATACTAATAGTAATAAACATGGGCAATAGATATGTATATTTCTCTGTTCCTGCCTCTGACTTGGGTATTTACTTAATGAGCAATGTGTCTTTGTTGAGTAACTATTGTATATCAGGCACTGCACTAAGATCTCATGAAATCTTTAAATAACCCTTTTTTTTCCAGTTTTATGGATGAGAAAAGTGAGGCTTAGAGAAATCATGCTCTCAGTCAAGTTCATAGCGCTTGAAAATCTGTGCTCTCAACACCGTCTCTTTCTCCAGTCTCTCTCTTTGCCCACCAGTGAGTCACATGGAACAAAGGACCACACTTTGCCCAGCACCAACCTGCATACACCTGCTGGGGAGAGCAGGCAGAGTCAAATATGGGTCTTTTGTGTTCTTTCCCATCTCCATCTCTGCTGTGCTAGTACTTTAACTTAACCGTGACTGGATTAATTTTCAAAATTACATCTTCAGGATATCTCTCTTCATCTGGAAGATTAGTATCTTTATATCTATTCTGCAGACGAACAATATAAGCCTGGGGGGGATAAAGCAACTTGTTCAAGGTCCAAAACTAGTGGATGAATGAGTCTTATTCTTATTCAGATCTGGGTCCAAACATCACAGTATTTCTAAGTCTCTTAACATTTGAGGATAGTCATTAAGGTTCCTTCCATAGCCCCTTGGAGAAGGAAATGGCAACCCACTCCAGTATTCTTGCCTAGAGAATCCCAGGGACAGAGGAGCCTTGAAGCTAAATAGATGGGGAAACAGTGGAAACAGTGTCAGACTTTATTTTGGGGGGCTCCAAAATCACTGCAGATGGTGACTGCAGCCATGAAATTAAAAGACACTTACTCCTTGGAAGAAAAGTTATGACCAACCTAGATAGCATATTCAAAACAGAGACATTACTTTGCCAACTAAGGTCCATCTAGTCAAGGCTATGGTTTTTCCTGTGGTCATGTATGGATGTGAGAGTTGGACTGTGAAGAAGGCTGAGCGCCGAAGAACTGATGCTTTTGAACTGTGGTGTTGGAGAAGACTCTTGAGAGTCCCTTGGACAGCAAGGAGATCCAACCAGTCCATTCTGAAGGAGATCAACCCTGGGATTTCTTTGGAAGGAATGATGCTAAAGCTAAAACTCCAGTACTTTGGGCACCTCATGCAAAGAGTTGACTCATTGGAAAAGACTCTGATGCTGGGAGGGATTGGGGGCAGGAGGATAAGGGGACGACCGAGGATGAGATGGCTGGATGGCATCACTGACTCAATGGAAGTGAGTCTGAGTGAACTACGGGAGCTGGTGATGGATAGGGAGGCCTGGCATGCTGCGATTCATGGGGTTGCAGAGTCGGACACGACTTAGCGACTGAACTGAACTGAACTGGAGCGACTTAGCATGTATGCACGCATTGGAGAAGGAGATGGCAACCCACTCCAGTATTCTTGCCTGGAGAATCGCAGGGACAGAGGAGCCTGGTGGGCTGGCATCTATGGGGTCACACAGAGTCAGACACGACCGAAGCAACTTAGTAGCAGCAGCAGCAACAGCAGCAGCAGCAGCAACAGCAGCAGCAGCAGCTGTAGCCCCTATTATTATATAGAAAGCTCCATCTTTTCTTGAGACAGCTATATAGAAATAAACACAAATTATCAGTCATTTCCAAGATCTTTAAAACACATATACATATATAATCTACATATACAACATAGGCATTAATGCTAACATTAAGCTAATAATTTGAGCCTCAGTTTCTTCATCTGTGAAATGGGGCTAATAGTACCATATCACTGCATTGCTATAAGAATTAATACTTTTTTTAAATACAAGTAAAGCAGCAGTACTCTAGTAGCTACTATAGAGAAGACACTCTGACTTGCCTATCTTTTGATATCTATCCATCCCTCCTTCCGCTTGTCCCTCTCTCCATCGCTACACCACACAGATTTGCTGATAGAAAGAGAAATGGGCTGGAAAGCTGGGTTCCTGGCCCAACTCTATCATCAGCTCTGCTGCTCTGGTCATCCTTTCTGCCAAGTTCTGTGACCCACCTGAAAAATGAGGGGCTTTACTGGATCACCCCTAAAATGCCCAATATCCCCAGAATCCACACAAAGCATGTCACCATTAGAGTACACTGTGACACAGTGGCAACCACATTCAGTTTCCCAGAGTAACAGGCCAGAGGATGAAATCATATGCAGTTCTGTCTTAATGATCCAGCTGGTTTAGCTGGCTACACATTTTGAAGAAAGCTATGACTAGTCAGTGTAGTGGCTGATGAATTTCAGAAGATGATTTTATTGTGGTTATATAAACAGTAACTCGCAAACTACTGCGACTCTGGGTTGTTTCGGTATAAAGACCTGTTTTGATCAAGCTGAAAGTATCAATCTCTGACTATTTAAGTCTTGAGGAGGGCATATCCCTATTTGCAATAAAACAGGTTTTTTAAGGTTTGAAAGTACCACTAGAGAAAGAGTCTTTATATTTCTCAACAATATAACTACCCAGCTAACATATGACTAAACTCTCAGCTAGAAAAATAGAGTTCACGCAGCAGAGACTTGAAAGTTGGCTAGATTTGGTTTCAAATACAAGTTCAGCCCTAACTAGCTGTATGATTTTACACTACCAATCTAATTTTGGTACTCTTATACCCTCATCTAGAATATGAGTAAAATAATACTTAACTTGTATTATGAAGATGATGAAGAGACAATGGAATAGAATGTGTAAAGCATCTAAAAGTGTCTTATGACTTAAAGTACCTGAAAAGGAACATACCCTCAACATGAACTGGCACTTTTTTCTTCCCTAAAAACCTGTTGCTTGCAATTCACTGCTTCCTGCCTCAGTGGACACCATCACTCACCTACTTGGACTAGCAAGAAACTTAAGAGTTATCCTTGTCACCCTTCTACTGCTGGTAACTTCCTCTTCTCATCCATTCCATCAGCGTGCCCTGTCCATTACATCTCTCAAATCTCTCCAATCTACCACCCCACTCACTCCAGCCCACTGTCCCCACTGCCCTTCGTGTACCCGCATTCTCAGGTCTGAACAGTACTATTTGATTCTCCACAAAGCAGTCAATGTGATTTTTCTTAATTGGGGTATAGTTGCTTGGTAATGTTGTACTAGTTTCTACTGTACAGTGAAGTGAATCAGCCATATGTGTAACATACACCCCCTCCCTCTTGGACCTCCCTTCTACCCTCTATTCCACCCCTCTAGGTGATTACAGAGCCCCGAGCCGAGCTCCCTGTGCTTCCCACTAGCTACTCATCTTACGCATGGCAGTATGTATATGCTAATCCTGCTCTCCCAGTCCGCCCACCCATTCCCTCCCCTGCTGCAGCAGCAAGTCCCTTCTCTACATCTGCATCTCTATTCCTGCCCCGCCAGTATGTCCCATCTTTCTAGACTCCACATGTATGCATTAATAGATATTTGTTTTTCTCTTTCTGACTTCACTCTGTATGATAGACTCTAGCTCCACCCACGTCTCTACAAATGATCCAGTTTCATTCCCTTCATGGCTGAGTAATATTCCATTGTACATACATACACCACACCTTTCACCACATCCCTCCTTATCTTTAAGTCCTTCTGGACTCCCTGATATTCCTAAGGTAAGACCAAAACCTCAATATGATCTTGAAAGCTCTCCATGAACTTCGCTCCTGGTTACTTCTTAAGCCCCGTCTGACCCTACCACCCACCTCGCTCTATGGGTTTTCACTAATATCAGCCTTTCCTGGATGCCTGAGGGTTTCCAGGACTATCCAACCACATGACCTGTACTTATACTTGAACAGTCCATTTATCAGCTCCTTCATACACCTCATATCTTAAGAAGTCATCCCTTCCACTTCAGGCTAGTTCAGCCCTCCACACATGCTTCTATGTAGCTTAATAAACTTTTGTTTTAAAATCTACAACGGCTTATAGTTAGAGGTTTGTGTAATTCCTTGCTTAGTGTTTATGTCCCTCCTGTAAAGTCAATGTAAATTCAATGAGTAGGAGGGATCATTATCATTTCTGCTATTCTTGTTATTATTTCTGGTAATTAACAGAGAGCCAGGTCTACAGTAGGTGATCAATAAATATTCTTGAACAAATGAATAAAAGTTATCTCTATGTCCTCTCTCCTCCTCTCTCTCTTCCACAGATATTTATTGGATGTCTACTTGATGTCAGTTACTCCATTTGAGAGTATTAACATTCTTTCTCAACCTCTGTTTGAACATTTTTAATAATGTGGCCCTCATTACCTCCACAAGTCTTCATTTGCAGACAATACTAATTCTTTTTCAAAATGAGAACTTTATGAAATGTATCTCTCTGTAACTTCTATTCCTTTGTATAGCTTATATTTTGCATTCAAAATTACAGAGAATAAAGACAATGATATTTACAAATATTCATGATATTTCTTTGTTAACCGAGTTTCCATTAATATGGTGAGATTTACACTTGGTTTCCATGGTTCCTACAGTAGCACATTTAAGGACAGATAAAAATGAACTCTATCTAAAAATATCTAACTTAAAAAAGGTATGTTACATATCAGTTTCTAAAAACAGAAGAAAAGGAGAGGAAGATAGAACAGAAATTTAGGGACAAATTCAGTGCTATCATAGATTCATCATAGTCCCTTGTAATATTTTGTCAGGTTATCTGCGTTTGCCAGTAGACCACGAGTTTCTTAAAGGTAAGTTCACATCTTCACAGTAGAGTTTTTATCCCAGCACTTAGAGCACTAAGCCTTCAATGCATATGCATTGAACAAAGGAAACAATTATGACCAACACTAGAGCCCCAACTCTAAGTTAAATAATAAAAACTCTGTGTTATATTCTCTCATACGGTAGAATGAGGTAACCAATATTTGAGACAGAACAATGTTTTTTAAAATTGTAAAACAGTGCATACAGTGTGATTCTATTTGAGTGAAACAAACAAACAAACAATCTGTGCATACAGATAAATGCACAGCATATGCCGAGATATCGTCTCGTAAGGCNTTTTAAAACTGTAAAACAGTGCATACAGTGTGATTCTATTTGAGTGAAACAAACAAACAAACAATCTGTGCATACAGATAAATGCACAGCATATGCCGAGATATCGTCTCGTAAGGCAGCCACACTCTTGAAAGTTGTTTGTAGGAAAGTAATTTGCCTAAATGGTGTAGACACATTTACTTTTTATTTCACTCAAAACTGTACAGCTTTGGATTTGTTTGTGTTTTGATTTGGTTTCACCTTTATTTACAATAAGAATATGTTCCTCTTGTGATTAAAGGAAACAAATTACAGAGCTATTACACAGTTAGAGGAAAGTAACAGGCTGATAGAGAGTCTGGAGCCCATGAGAAATGAATAACCACCAAAAGAAATGGAGACATTCAGCACATTAACTGTCTCCAAATACAGAGCTGTTGTTCTGCAAAAGGGAGCAGGCTGCCGTCTGCAGGGCAGAATGAGGACCACTGAAGGGCCCAAAGGCTCAAGGATGTCCATTTCAGTTCATGATTCTTTCCCTCCTTTGAGCTTTTCAACAGCCAGTGTTACATCCTTAGAAGTAGAGATTTCTGCAACATAGAATCCCTAAGATTATGTTTCACCTGGTGTCTGGGTGATATGGTATGGGCCCATAATCTGCTTTAACTTCCTGAAGAATTCAGCAACCCCCAAATAAAGGAGGACCAGTAGGGACCAAATGGCTACTTATCATTACTAAACATAAGGGGAATCATACACTTTAAATATTCTATATCAAATATTAAAAATAAAAAACTGCAGTTCTGGATTTGTTTCTCTGCCATGTAAATTATTTACTTTTCAAAATTAGGTATTACAGCTCACCGAGGGCAAAAACTATGTCTTATATGACTATATTTTCCTCTATATCAAGCACAGCTGCTTGTACAAAGAAGGTGCTTAATAAATGTTGAAAAAGGATATAGAGCAATACATGAGAAAAATTCTTGTGGTAGATTCTTCCCTTTTCATTGTTTGATATAGTGATTATATTAGTAAAGTAGAATTTCATCTAGGAATTGGTGGTGACACAGTGATGATGACGATAACTAAAGTGTTATTAAGCACTGTGTGTCAAGCACTTTGTTAAGCATTGTATCTGTAATAGCATGAGTAATTCTTAACAGTAACTGCTTTAAAAATGAGGCTTAGATTAGTTAAATAATTTATTAAGGTTATGTAGGTAATAAGTGATTCAAATCAGCTCTAGCATGTGAGGTCTTAACTTCTACAGAAAATTCTACTGAGCGAGTACAGTCATCTAGATTGTGGTCTTTTTTTTTTGGCCATGCCATGTAACTTGTGATATCTTAGTTCCCCAACCAGGTATCAATCCTGCACCCCTCAGTATTAAAAGCATGGAGTCTTAACCACTGGACCACCAGGGAATTCCCTGGATTCTGGTCTTAACTCTGTCATAGTGGTGTCAAAAATTTAGGCAAGGTACTTCTCTGTCCTTTATTTTTCAAATCTGTTATGTGGGAAACAGTATACTAAGCAAAATCTGGAAGGTAACATAGCATAATAATAAAGAGCATGAACTGGGCTTATTCGTTATGAGCAAACTTTACACTTCTGAGCATAATTATAATACTTTTTAAAAAATTAGTGCCTGCTAATGGGGTTATTTTTATTGACTTGTGTATGCTCATATGTTTTTACTTATATCTAGTAATTTTGGAGAGTATCCTGGATGCCGTACATGACACTTTGTGTATGGATTCTGTTATATTCCTCTGTATAGGCATGTTTGTTTTTGTTGTCATTTTCTTATTTTAGCAGACATTTAAATTGATGTAAAGTACAAATTCTGCCTCCACTGCAGTGGACATCAACTGAAATTTTGGTTCTTTTAGCTTTCACATTTGTATAGTTCAGAAGTCATTTAGAGCTTTGGACAGTTTATATGAAAAATTAAGGGCTCCCCTTCATAGTACTTTCCTTTATAGAATTTTCTCTTCTCCAGCTTCTCAAGTAGCCCCAAATTCTTTCTTCTAACTCCTCATGCCAGTAAGACTACAGTTTTTAGCTCACATAGCAGTTAAAAAGTATAAGTAAACAGGAAAGTCACCCAGTGTCATTTCCTCCCTTCCAATATCAACTCCCCTCCAGTATCTGTCTGCTTTATGTCACTCTCCAGTGTTTTCATTATATATTTCTACAGTTCTATTAGAAACATATATGCACATTCCCACAGCTTATAATAATTGGTGGGAGGGTGACCAAATGGGAACCAGTTCACCTACAGCTTGGAATTTGAGATCAGGCAGACTTGAGTCCTCACCCTGACTCTCCCTTAGACAAAAGAATTCTAGCCACTGGGTTGATAATGGATTACAAGTGATTTCTCAGCCCTTATGACCTATGACCTTCATCACAGTTTATTCCAAAGCATAGTATTTTCATTTTCTAAAGAAGCTGGAACATAAGCTTGAGAAGCACTGTCTCAGACAAAGGTACTTCACCTCTTATAGTCTTTTTTCGTCAGTCAGACAGGCTAATGATGACATCTCAAAGGGTTATAACTATTAAATAAGATTATATTATTATTGCTGAAAATATTAATAGCTATTAATGCAAATGTAACTATAATTTTTATTGCCTTAAACAATATAGTCCCCCAAATTACATGATAATATTCATAGTTTCTCCTCCCTCCAACCTGTAAGGATAAAGCACCTGCTAGCTGAGTTTCCAGTACTTGACTCCTCCTGAAGTTGTAACAACAATAAGAATTAAAGTAACATTACTGTGTGCTAAGTCCCTTCAGTCGTGTACGACTCTTACGACCCCATGGACTGTAGCCCACCAGGCTCCTCTCTCTCCAGGAATCTCTATTCACTATTCTTATCTCTATTCAGCATCTCTAACCAGTATTCTTGCCTAGGAATCTCCAGGCAGAAATACTGGAGAATCCCATGGATCACATGCCCTCCTCCAGGTGATCTTCCTGACCTAGAGAGCAAATCTCCATCTCTTATCTCCAGCAGTGGCAGGAGGGTTCTTTACCACAAGCATCACCTAGGAAGCCCAAAGTAATTATTAATTATTTTTTAAATGCTATATCAGGTAATGTTCTGGATGGTTTATGTACATGAACTTATTTAATCTTAAAATGAA
This sequence comes from Redunca redunca, assembly GCA_006410935.1. Classification (NCBI taxonomy): domain Eukaryota; kingdom Metazoa; phylum Chordata; class Mammalia; order Artiodactyla; family Bovidae; genus Redunca; species Redunca redunca. The sequence goes on along the minus strand of SJYQ01000266.1, from coordinate 1,100,258 downwards.
TCCAATAATGCAAATATTATTACATCTTCTTTACGAAAGAGAAAACTAAGACTCAGCTTGGTAAAATCAATTATTCAAGATTAGACACCCAAGAAGGACTGGAGCCAAGGTCTGAGACCAGGTAATCTGCTGCCAAGGTCAGCTTTCTCAACTTTGATTTGCAATGTAAAGAAACTGAGCTGGGGAAGTACAAAGATTTGATGCGTGCATGCTCAGTAGCTCAGTTTTGTCTGATTCTTTGTGACCCCATGGACTGAAGCCCTCCAGGCTCCTCTATCCATGGAATTACCCAGGAAAGAATACTGGAGTGGATAGCCATTTCCTTCTCCAGGGGCTCTTCCCAACACCAGGAAGGGAATCCTGTGTCTCAGTGTCTCCTGCTTTGGTAGGCAGATTTTTTACCACTGTGCCACCTGGAAAGACAAAGGCTCTATAGATTTACACTAAAAGAGACAGGGGGTGAGGGGTACTGCTTGATGGGGGGAAAAAATGGATCCACAAATAAGAGAAAAAAAGTCCAAAAAGATATGAACTTTGGAGAAAGATCTTTGGAAAAAATAATAGAGCATGTAAAATGAAATATTTCGGGATGAGTGGACTTGGGGAAGAGGAGACTAAAGATATATTTCTTCAGATACACTTGTTACATAACTTGCTTTGTATTCCTTTTAGGCAATTTCAAGACCTGAGATAAAGATACAAGTTCTTTTTAAAATTCTTTATGGTTTGGGGGCATGGAATATTTTTTATTTCTGCTAAATATTGACCTTCTTTTGTTCTCAAACAATGCAGCTTCTGCTGGGTAATAATGGTGATCCAGACTATAAGACTGATAGTAAGGATCATGAGGTCTAGTGATTAAGAGAAGAATAGGATTTGACATTTAAATCCCACCTTTGACTCTTACCTCTTGGGCCCTTAGACAAATTACCTAAGCTCTTAGTGTGACAGCTGTCTCATTTGTAAAATGTGAATAATAGTATCTACTTCACAGGTATATTGGTAGTAAGAAATGGAGTATTTTCTACTATATCAGTAAACAAGGATATCACAGTCAACAGCACCATTCCAGCCCTCCAATATGAGCTCCTGAGCCCCAAGGACACTCAGGAAGGAGAAGAAAACCTGTGATCTGACAGTCATCAGGACTATAGTTGAACCCCAGGGGAGCTCAGGATTTGAAAAAAACATATCCTGATACTGGCCCAGGATAGCTGAGTTGCATCTGAAAGGTATGATTACAGTGAGTCCAGACTCTTGCATCTTCCCAAACATAGAAAAATGCTAAATTCCTTAACTTGGGATATCAGCTTTTCTTTAATTAACAATAATCCTTTGATGTTCAGACTACCTGTCCTTTGATGCAAAACTTCTGGCTCCTCCCCTCACTTCCTTGGTGCAATTATTTCAGAGTAACTTGAGATGCTGTCCTGGGGTTGAAGTCCTAAAAGTTCCCATTGAATAAAACCTAACTCTCAACTTTTAGGCCGTGAACATTTTTTAAGTCAACAGTAGGACTAAATGAGATACTATATGAATATGTAAAGTACTTGATATAGTGCCCAGTATTGTGGGGAGTCAAAAACTGTTAGCTCAATCTCCTTCTCCTTTCTCTTCTTTCTCCAACTCTTGAATCAAAGCACTCCCTGCCAGGAATAGCTACTACTTTATGAGAAAAACCACTGACAGCTACTACCTTATGAGAAAAATCATCGCCATAGTATCAGCAGTTTGGTTAGTGGCCTAATTAAGTAAAGCTATTATATTCATGTATATTTCAAATAGACCATATGATAGGCTAATAGAGGAGAAGAAAAATATAGAGTGACTAATGAGATCCCAGGAACAGCCAGCCTATTGCCTCATAAACAGTCATATGTTTGTTTGTGTGCATGCTTAGTTCCCCAGTCATGTCCAACTCTTTGCAACCCCATGGACTGAAGCCCACCAGGCTCCTCAATCCATGAGATTTTCCAGGCAAGAATACTGGAGTGGGTACCATTTCCTCCTCCAGGAGATCTTCCTGACCCAGGGATCAAACCAATATCTCTTGGATCTCCTGCACTGGCCGGCAGATTCTTTTACCGCTGTGCCACCTGGGAAGCCTACATGCTTGTTTACTCATCTATAATTTGTTTACTTTACCTTTTTGGAGTCTCAGACTCAGAAGAGGCTGTCAGATGAGAAATTCAATCTGAAGTGATTCCCTAAACACACTTATCCTGGGGCAGACCCCGGTTTATTTCAGGCTGACAGCTGACACCTGTGGCCTGCAGTGAAATACTCTCTGACACTGATAGAAAGAGACAGGTGGCAAGACTGCCACCAAATGCCACATTTGATCGATACAGTGACCTAAGTATCACAGGCACCAGGAATGTCATTAGCAATCACTGCTTCCCCTGCAGAAAGAACCTACAGGCCAAGAAGGGACAGACAATGTAGCCCTTGAGTGTCTGTATATGCAGATGTATGTGGAAGACACTATATTTAAAGAAAGAGCACAGGACAGACCTGGACTACAGGAAGCTCAGTTCAGTCGCTCAGTCATGTCCGACTCTTTGTGACCCCACGAATCGCAGCACGCCAGGCCTCCCTGTCCATCACCAACTCCCGGAGTTCACCCAAACTCATGTCCATCGAGTCAGTGATGCTATCCAGCCATCTCATCCTCTGTCGTCCCCTTCTCCTCCTGCCCCCAATCCCTCCCAGCATCAGAGTCTTTTCCAATGAGTCAACTCTTCGCATGAGGTGGCCAAAGTACTGGAGTTTCTGGGTTCAAATCCTGACTTGGCTCTTAATATGCTACAGGGCCAAGGGTAACTTACAAATTGTGAACCTCCGCTAGCATCCTTCTCATCTCCTGCCTCTGTTCTCAGTACTTAAATGCTACTTCTTCAGGCAATTCATCCTGGATCACCCCCATTCCCAGACAAATTGCATTCTCCTTATCAACTCAATACCCTGTACTGTGTTCATATCACATTTATAGTGAGATGTGTTGATTGCTTATCAACTTATTGTTAGTCTTCCACACTAAACTGTAAGCTCCATGAGGACAGAGACTGAATCTTTATTACCAAAGCTTATCGCCAGTGCCTTACACAGTCATCTTGCCCAAGTCTGCTCACCTTAGCAGAGAAGCCACCACAACATCGCATTCTGACTGCTCCAGACTCTTCCAAGTCCTTTCTCTAAAACCACTTGCTTTCTGGTCTTTTTTTCTTTCTCTCTTCCTTCTTTTAGAGATCCAGGCTCTTCTCCATCAAGTATCCCTCTGTCTCTTTTTGTGCAAATTGGTTTAACCTTTTGGCTTCCTTGGTTCTGTTTCTTTACTTGCCAAATTGTAGCCATATCCCAGAGATGCTGTGAGTTCAGTTCAAGATTACCACAATAAAGCAAATATTGCAATAAAGCAAGTCACACAAAGTTTTCAGTTTTCTAGCGCATGTAAAAGTAGACACGGCACCTGACTACACTATGCTGTAGTCTATTAAGTGGGAAAAAGCATTGTGTCTTTAAAAAAGTATGTACTTACAGTAATTAAATACTTTATTGCTGAAAAATTCTAACCATCATCTGAGCCTTTAGCAAGTTAAAATAACAGATCACAGATGACCATAATGAACATAATAAAAATTCCTGAATTATTCAGTCATTACCAAATTGTGATACAGAGCCACAAAGTTAGAAAATGACATACTTATTAGATGGAGGATTGCCACAAATATTCAATCTGTAAAAAAGCTTTTCGCAAAATGCTTTTTACAATTTGCATTTTTTACAAATTACTTTTTATAATTTTTTTTTTTTTACAAAGCAAAACACAAAATCCAAAGCACAGTGAAACAAGATATGTCTGTATACCTTCTGAGAAGAAAGACTTTGTAAGATATTAACTGGACTCAAATCTTAGCTCCAGCACTTCCTAGAGGTATTATGACCTTGGGAAAGGTGTTAGACACATTGACCTGGTCTCTAATTCTAGTGCTAAGTTAGTTTGGACTTGCTGTTTCCCTGCCTGGAATGGTCTCCACCTGACTCTTTCCTGGCTGCCTTCTTCCTGAAGGTTCAAGTCAAACAGGACTCCTGAGAAACATTTCCCGGAGCCCACACCCACCACTCTCTAATTCATTATTCTTTTAATTTTCTTCCATAGCATTCATCGCTGGCTGATACCATCTAGTTGATTTACTTGTTTAGTATCAGTCTTTTCCAACAATTATGAAGATCATAAGGTTCATCACCCTCTATCTAACACAATAGCCCAATCCTGAACACAATTTCTGTCAAAGACTGGCTTCTCAACAAATATATTTTGAATAGCTGAATTAAATGTCCAACTAGTTCATAAGTAAATGAATGAATAAACAAAAGTCACTAATGTATGGTAAAGTCTAAATATCCAAAAACATGTAAAAATGCCTTGTGTCATCCAGTATTCTCAGCTGCAAGCAACAGAAAACAATTCTGGTTGATTAAAGCATAAAAAGAATTTGATCAAACAGTATTAGTTAACTCAAAAACTTACTGGAAAAATTCAAAACCTGCTAGGGGCTTAGGACCAAGTATATTACCCCAAATCAAGTCACAGAATGGTATGAGGATATCATTGCTACTACTGTTCTCAAGCGTTAGACACGGCAGCTGGCATAATGACTATGTCAAATTCTTAGAGACGGTAGCAGCGGTGAACATTAGTAGCTTAAGAACCTTATCAGTATATCAAGAACCTTGCCCCTCCAACTGTTGGTTGAACACCAAGATTTACCAAATAATTAGTTCAAAATCAGGTCCGAGGCAGACACAACCAGTCGGCAGACTGTAAACCAGATGCCCATCATATTGTAAGAATGTGAGGGAAAGCAAGTAACCAACATTTTCAGCTTCTATAAGTAGGGACAAGGCTGTGATGCTCACCGTTAATCAAAGAGTAAAGAGTTCTCCAAACATGGGAATAAGGATCAGATACTGAACAGTCAAAATTAATGACAAAGTTCCAGTATAGTGCTCAATAATTATTAATCACAAAACAATCCAATTACCAAGCTTCTCTCTTAGAAACCACTGGCAGTCAATTTTGTGAAAAGGAAAAATACAAACAAAACCTGCTGTTTAATTCTTTAAAGCTGTACCAAGTTGAAAGCACACATTTTACAACATTTTCATGAGTTATTCAGTTATCAATTAGCTGGATATTAAACATATTTGAGTATTGATTTGAGGGAACTTTTGTCCTGCATAATTCAGTGCTATCAAAAAAAAAAAAACAGGTTAGAGGTGCTCACCAACACAGCTCTGGGGATGTGAGTTTGCTGCCAAATAAGCCAGGTCATTTTCATGGCTTGCTGCTCACCAAGGAAAACGAATCCTCAACTGCTTTTCCAAAATGCAAAAGTCAAATACTTTTTACTGAGGCAACGGCTGACTTCCTGTGTCTCTGCACTGTGCAACATTCTCTAACATTCTCTAATTCTCGGAGTTAGTGATTTGGTTTGTACACACCCAATTTCATCTAACGAACACTGGCTAGGACTTCAAAATCAAGATACCATCTACTCTCAACCAAACTTGTATGATCAAAGTCACACTCAACCAAATTTGAATCTTCACAGGTGTCATAGAAGTCGGGGCGGGGGGCGGGAAGAGAGGAGAGAGGATATCCCCCAAGCCCTGAGCTATCTCAAATCCTAAAAGATCAGGCTGTGAAAGTGCTGCACTCAATACGCCAGCAAATTTAGAAAACTCAGCAGTGGTCACAGGACTGGAAAAGGTCAGTTTTCATTCCATCCAAAAGAAAGGCAATGCCAAAGGATGTTCAAACTATCACACAGTTGCACTCATTTCACACGCTAGCAAGTAATGCTCAAAATTCTCCAAGAAATTGCAAATGTTCAAACTGGATTTAGAAAAGGCAGAGGAACCAGAGATCAACTTGTCAATATCTGTTGGATCATCGAGAAAGCAAGAGAGTTCCAGAAAAACATCTACTTACGCTTCGTTTACTATACTAAAGCATTTGGCTGTGTGGATCACAACAAACTGCAGGGAATACTTAAAGAGATGGGAGTACCAGACCAGCTTACCTGCCTCCTGAGAAATCTGTATGTAGGTCAGGAAGCAACAGTTAGAACTAAACATGGAACAGTGAACTGGTTCCATATTGGGAGGGAGTACATCAAGCCTGTATGTTGTCACTCTATTTAACTTAAATGCAGAATATATCATGTGAAATGCCAGACTGGATGAAGTACAAGCTGGAATCATGATTGCCAGGAGAAATATCAATAACCTGAGATATGCAGATGACATCACCCTTATGGCAGAAAGACAAGAGGAACGAAAAAGCCTCTTGATAAAAGTGAGAGAGGACAGTGAAAAAGCTGGCTTAAAACTCAACATTCAAAAAACAAAGACCATGGCATCCAGTCCCATCACTTCATGGCAAATAGATGGAGAAACAATGGAAACAGTTAAGAGACTTTATTTTCTTGGGCCCCAAAATCACTGCAGATGACTGCAGCCATGAAATTAAAACTTCCCTTGGAAGAAAAGCTATGACCAACCTAGATGGCATATTAAAAAGCAGAGTCATTATTTTGCCAACATAGGTTCATATAGTCAAAGTATGGTTTTTCCAGTACTTGTGTATGGGTATAAGAGTTGGACCATAAAGAAAGCTGAGTGCCAAAGAACTGATGCTTTTGAACGGTGGTGGTGGAAAAGACGCTTGAGAAACCCCTGGATTGCAAGGAGATCAAACCAGTCAATCCTAAAGGAAATCAGTCCTAAATATTCATTGGAAGAACTGATGCTGAAGCTGAAACTCTAATACTTTGGCCACCAGATGTGAAGAACTGACTCATTAGAAAAGACCCTGATGCTGGGAAAGATTGAAGGCAGGAGGAGAAGGTGATGACAGAGACAGAGGATGAGATGGTTCAATGGTATCAACAACTCAATCGACATGAGTTTGAGCAAGCTTTGGGAGTTGGTGATGGACAGGAAAGCCTGGCGTGCTGCAGTACATGGGGTAGCAAGGAGTCGGACATGACTGAGCAACTGAACTGAACTGAATGATAGTCTCACAAGTTCCTGGTGCCTAGATCATGGTTTCACTCAAATCCCTAGTTGTTTTTTTTTTTTTTTTTTTTTGAGCTTGGTTCTTAGCTCTTCCTTATTTCTGTGACATTTTCAAATAGCAAAACAAATAAAATAACAAATAGATATGGTCGCATTCTTACACTTTCAAACAATGAACTTTATTGTATATGTGTACTGAGTACATTTAAGATCTATTATCTTATTAACTTTCAAGCGTACAATACATTTTGCTTAATGACAGTCATCTTACTGAACACTTGTTCCCTAGAATGTATGCCTCTTGTAAGGGAAAGGCTGTACTCTTTGACCCATTTCTCACATTTCTCACATCCACTCCCAAGTCCCTGACAACCACTAATCGGTTCTCTGTATCCATGAATTTGGCTCTTTAGATTGCATATATAAGTGAGATCATACAGTAGTTGTCTTTCTCTGTATGACTTATTTCACATAGCATAATGCCATAAGGTTCATCATGTTGTTGCAACATGGCAGAACTTCACTATTTTTATGGCTAAATAATATTTCACTGTAATCATATACTACATTTTTTATCCTTGCATCTTTGATCTTATTCCTGATCTCAGAGAAAAAGATTTCAGCATGATGTTAGCTGTGGGCTTGTCATATATGGCCTTTATTACATAGAATTATGTTCTTTCTATATCCAATTTGTTGAGTTTTTAATCATGTAAGGACAGATTTTTAAAAAAACATGTATTCTGTGTATGTCTATCAATATAGTCATATGGTAGTTATATTTTATTCTATTAATGTGTTATATCACTTACTGAGTCACAGATGCTGAACAATCCGTGGGGATATATCAATATTTCATCTGATCATGGTGTATGATCCTTTACTGTACTACTAAATTTATTTTGCTAGTATTTTGTTGGAAATTTTTATACCTATGTTCATCAGTGATATTGGTCTTTTTTTTTTTTTTTTCTTAGAGTGTCCTTATCTGACTCTGATATCAGGCTAATGCTAGCCTCACAAAATGAGTGTTAGCATATTATCTCTCTTCAATCTTTAGGAACAGTTTATAAGGAGTGGCATTAATTCTCTCAACATTTACCATTTAAATTTACCAAGGAAGCTGTCTGGTCCTCACTCTTTTTGTTGCTCTTATTGTTGGGAGGTGTGTTTTTTTTTGTTGTTGTTTTTTTAATTACTGATTCAACCTCCTTACACATTATTGGTCTGATCTTATTTTCTGTTTCTTCATGATTCAGTCTTGGTAGATGAGATGACTATTTAACCATAGCAAGTTATCCAATTTTTGGCACATAATTGTTCATAGTAGTCTCTTATGATAATCACCTTTGTATTTCTGTGATATAAGTTGTAATTCTTCATTTAAAATTTTATTTATTTGAGCACTCTGTCCTTTCCCCTTGGTAAGACTAGCTAAAGGTTTTAATTTTATCTTTCAGAAGTACCTACACTTAGTTTCACTGAGTTTTCTACTGTTTTCCTATTCTCTACTCCATTTATTTCTGCTCTGATCACTGTTATCTCCTTCCTTCTGCTAACTTTGGGATTATTTGTTCATTACCTCATTCCTTGGAGGTGTAAAATTACATTATTTATTTGAGAGCTTTCTTCTTTTCTTAATGTAGGTGTTAGTATAGAATTATCTTCTGTCCCTCCTGATAGGGATTCTGAGGATTTATCAGTGCTCTTCTATGGACACACCTATTTCATAGTTCTTGCTACCCAAGAGGTCTTGTGTGGGCATACTTAAGAGTATCTGCTGTCTCTCTATGCTTCAAAGCTGGGCTGGGTGTTGACAGCCTCACTCTTGTTTGCTCTCCCTGGGGTACTGCATGCTGAGGTGCTTTCTGCCCATGCAACAGAGGCTGAGCAGCTGTCAGGGCCAGCTAGCATTTTGCAAAGGACTGTACTTGCAACTCTCTGGAGGACACAAGAGGAACCAGCCACAGGATTCAGGTCTGTGTCAATGAGGCATGTGGAGCACAGGGAGTGACTATGTGCCAGCAGGGGGAATCCACAGGTCAGGTGTCCTTAGCTGCTCATAGGCAGGCTTCCTGATGGAATCCTTGAAGTGGTAAGTAGGATCTACCTTCCTTTTGATGCCCTCTAAGACGAAGAAACACAAGCTGGAATCAAGATGGCCGAGAGAAATATCAATAACCTCAGATATGCAGATGACACCACCCTTATGGCAGAAAGTGAAGAGGAACTAAAAAGCCTCTTGATGAAAGTGAAAGAGGAGAGTGAAAAAGTTGGCCTAAAGCTCAACATTCAGAAAACGAAGATCATGGCATCTGGTACCATCACTTCATGGGAAATAGATGGGGAAACAGTGGAAACAGTGTCAGATTTTATTTTTTTGGGCTCCAATCACTGCAGATGGTGACTGCAGCCATGAAATTAAAAGACGCTTACTCCTTGGAAGAAAAGTTATGACCAACCTAGATAGTATATTCAAAAGCAGAGACATTACTTTGCCGACTAAGGTCCATCTAGTCAAGAATATGATTTTTCCTGTGGTCCAAACCCAGAATTGTGGATTTGGACTGTGAAGAAGGCTGAGCACCAAAGAATTGATGCTTTTGAACTGTGGTGTTGGAGAAGACTCTTGAGAGTCCCTTGGACTGCAAGGAGATCCAGCCAGTCCATTCTGAAGGAGATCAGCCCTGGGATTTCTTTGGAAGGAATGATGCTAAAGCTGAAACTCCAGTACTTTGGCCACCTCATGAGAAGAGTTGAATCATTGGAAAAGACTCTAATGCTGGGAGGGATTGGGGGCAGGAGGAGAAGGGGACAACCGAGGATGAGATGGCTGGATGGCATCACTGACTCGATGGATGTGAGTCTGAGTGAACTCCGGAGTTGGTGATGGACAGAGAGGCCTGGTGTGCTGTGATTCATGGGGTTGCAAAGCGCCGGACACTACTGAGCGACTGAACTGAACTGAAGAGCCCTAACTGCTGTTCTCCTAGCCCTTCCCTGCCCCCAGTTATGCAGCACATCTTAGTATTCTGGATGGGACAAGAACAAAGTGAGCTACTTGGGCAGTATCTCTCAGAGCTGGGAAGCCAGAAGTGCACTCACAAGCTCTCAGTTTACCCCCAGAAAGAAATCATAGGTCAAGAATTTCTCTTTTGGCACTACACTCTGCCTCCTTGAAAGGTGAAACTGCTACTCTGTCTCTTCTCAATGTGTCTAATCTTGGATTGTTTTTTGTTTCAACAGTGTGCTTGAACATCTCCACTGGACACCCTGACTTCCCCAAAGTCATTCATAGGTGAATAATTGTCACAATTGTGGGTTTGGAGGGGAGGGTGGTAGAAAACTCCTATTCCACCATTTTGCTGATGTCACTCCTACATTGAGCTTTAAATGACACAGTCTCCTCTAGAAAGAACTTGAAGATGCCTGATAGAATAATATTAATGGTCAACTTTTAATTAAATATGCAAAACACAGGCTCTGGGGAAAATGCCTTATAGGTATCATATCATTTTAACCTTCTCAAAACCTTCAAGACAGGTAATCACTTTTTAATCCATTTTGCAGCTGAGAAAGTTACAGCTTAGAATGGTTAACTGCCCACCCAAGGATGCACTCATGGAAATGGCATAGCTGTCAAATGTATCTTAAGCCAAAGCCCATACACTTGACCATTTTGCATGAGATTGTAAGAATGGGATTCATTCATTCACTCATTCATTCATGTAATAATTATTTACCGGACATTTATAGTATGCTAGTTTCTGTTCTAGAAATGGGGAAAGATAAATAATTCTGTTTGTGGACTTACATTTCAATGGTGCAGATAAACAATAGTAGAAACCAAATAATTAAGCATTATACTTTCAGATAATAAATATAAAGCAGGAAACTGAAGAAGGCTAAGGAAATATAGTGAAATAGGGGTGGTATTGATATTTGGTAAAAGAGTCAGAAACCATGTAGGCATTTGAGACAGACACAAATGTTAGGTGTTATCATTTCAATCCTGAATATTTAACTGGAAGGACTGATGCTTCAGCTGAAGGTCCAATACTTTGGCTACCTGATGTGAAGAGACAACTCATTGGGAAAGATCCAAATGCTGGGAAAAGACTGAAAGCAAAAGGAGGAGAGAGCAGCAGAGGATGAGACTGTTAGATAGCATCACCCACTCAATGGACATGAATTTGAGCAAACTCCAGAAGAGAGTGAAGGACAAGGGAACCCTGGCGTGCTCCAGCCCATGGGGTCACAAAGAGTTGGAAGTAACTTAGCAATTGAACAACAAACAACTTCTTCCCTTGGATAGGAGTGAATCTAAAGTGTCTGAGCCACAAAAAGTCATGTGTGGCTAGAAAAGTGAGAGGCAATACAGGTAGAGAGCAGTCAGGCTGATAGGCAGGGCCAGATGATATGGGGACTTTGGAGTCTGGCTTTCAGTCCTATAAGCAGTTTATCCTTAGGAGATTCACTAAGCCTTTCTGGACTGCTCCCTTATTTATAAAACAAGAATGTAAGAAATGTGGGAGCAGGAGACCTGAAAGGTCCTTTCTAGCCTTGACATTCTGTAGTGAGACAGAGAAAATGATGGATGATAAGGAAAAGGCAAAAACTGAATAATGAATCCAGTCACTGAGGGTGGTCACCTTGAATGTCTCCACCTTTTTGCATATAAGTTGATGTGAGCCTTTATAAATAAAGCTACTCTTTTCAAATATTGTAGGTTCATCTGATAACCATGTTTGTTTCATGATTCATTAAGTAAAAGGAGATAAGCCAAATGCCCCTGACATTCAAATCAAGGAAATTAAAAACATTTGGAAAATCAATGCAAAATTCTACCACTCTGGTGAAATATTTTGATCTGATAATGATTCAGTGTGAGACAGTTATTGAATATCTCTACTGAATTGAATTCTTCCAGAAAAAAAGAGCTCCTAGGACTGAAGGTTTTGGGTGTAATTCAAATTATCTTTGAATTAAAATGAGTCAAAATAATCCATGAAATGTCCCATTCAGAATATAAAGCAAACCTGAATATTAAACCTAAATATATTTCTTGTGATTATTCCTAGTAATACAAACTTTGCTGAGGAAAATACCTTTGGATTTTGTATGCGCACAAATAATGCCAAGAGCCGGGCTAGCTTCCTACGGTGTCCAAGTTCCAGAAAATTTATTCATTCCTTCAAGAAACTTATACTCTAGAGAAACCTACAGTCCGGAAATAATTAAATGTATGAATTAAAAGCATGAAAAGGTACTACAATGAAATAGTATTGTATCAGAGGTATAAATGATAGGCTGATAGAGCCATCGCACTAATGTCAAGTTGGAGAAGAAGCTAATGGCATAAACACAGACAGTAAGTGACTGAAAGTAAATGTGAACCCATTTCCTGATTCAGAAGCTATACATCATTTTGCCAAATGAAATGCTAAGAATAGCAAACATTTCCAGACTTATTATGAACCTGGAATTTATTCAGTGCCAAAAAGCTAAATATACTTGCATATGTTTAATTAAGAGAATGCATTATTTAGCAGGATACCAAAAACATCTGCTCAACAAAACTAGATCATTTTGCTTCATTTCTTCATCAACTCTTATGCAATTAACAAAAAAAAAAAAGCCTACAATGTGTATGTCTCCTATAGAAACAATTATATAAAAGATAGTAATTGAAAATAACTACAAAGGATACAGAATATTTCTGGTACATATGTAACTGAGTCTATTTAGATTAAAAAATATTTGCAGACAAGTATTTATTAATATAATGTTAAAGTAAAAACAAAAAATCCATTAAGCAGCTGAAGCAATTTTGAACAAAGTAGTCATTTGAATGTTTTCTACTTCTATTTTCTTATAACCTCCCATGGAACTCAGATTATAGAGGTTTATAATAAGTTTTTACCCATTGCAAATAACCAAAAAAAAAACAAACCTTTTTAACCTTAAAAAGCTTTTATAAAGCTAAAAAATGATGACATTTGACTTTTTTCACATATCACATGATTATTTAGTTTAGAGACATTCCCATCATCAGCATACAAAAAAAAAAAAATCAACATGCAAGCACTTGCATGTTAAGCTATTCTAATCATCAGGGAAAATGTGAGTCCCTTGGTAACAATAAATGAGAAGAAAGGAGAAAAACAAAAAAAAAAAAAAAAAAAAGTAACTCTAGAATCAAAGCCTCAAAACAAGATTATAAAAGTTTTATCAAAAGATCTGATACAAATGTCAGAGATTTGATTACTATGATGGTTCTCATTGGAATGTGACCTTTCACCTCAAAATCATTCCAAGTATGAGGGCAAGAATATCTTAACCCTAAAGTTTTCAGTGACTCCCAACAGTCAGGCATGAGAGTTGTCCCTGAAACTAAAAAATGTGTGAGTGAGAATGGACTCACTCTTTAAATCATCTATCTCAGCTTCCTAAATCATGATATTTAGAAAGCATGTTCATTTTAGCCATTATAAGTGTAGAACAAAACATTATTAAGAATCTGTGAGCTAAAGTGGGACCACACTTACGAGACCTCTATAGATACCTAAGCACCCAGTCTATTCCATTCTTGAGGATGACGCTCATTGACCTACGGAAGGGAGCATTCCAAAAAAAAAAAAAATTCATTCTATTTTCATGGCTGAGTAGTATTCCATTATATATGTGTGTGTGTGTGTGTGTGTGTGTGTGTGTATATATACACACACACATATTCTTTATCTTCTTTATCCATTCATCTGTTGATAGATATTTAGTTTATTTCCATGTTTTGGCTACTGTGAATCATTTTTCTATGAATACAGGGGTTTATGTATCTTTTTGTAAATCAACTATACTTCAGTTTTTAAATATTGGTACCATTTTTCTAGATTCCATATATGTGTGTGTGTTAATATTTGTATTTCTCTGACTTCCTTCACTCTGTATAACAGGCTCTAGGTTCATCCACACCACTACAAATGACCCAACTTCATTCCTTTTATATGGCTGAGTAGTATTCCACTATATATATGTACCACATCTTCCCAATCCATTCATCTGTTGATGGTTGACTCCATGTTTTAGCTATTGTGAATAGTATTGCTATGAAAACAGGGGTGCATATATCCTTTTATAAATCAACTATAGTTCAATTTTTTAAAATTGAACTTTTTATTGACTATCACACTCCAACCATACCACAGACCTATTGTATGCTTTGATAACTAATGTCCTCTCCTTCTCCCTCTCTGTCCTCCAGCCACAGAAATTACATTTTGCCTTAGCAATATGCCTAAGAGGTTAGGCAAACTCCTCTCACCTCAGCTGTGGAAGTTGTTCAGCTCATTCATCTCAGATCTTCATGTCTCCTGCACATTCTCTAAGTTCTTAAAAGAGTTCTTAGTTAAGACTAAGCCACCTGTCATCATTGTCTTGTGCAAAAGACTCAAGTTGTACACAGGTTTTTGTAGGGATCAGGCACTTGCTCCTAACCATGAGAAAAACAAAGACAAATGGAGGATTGAAAGAATCTCTTACATTCACAGGGCATAGGGAAGACACATGGAACCATCTACTGTCAAAGGGAGAGTGTACACTGGTGGGCATGAGCAAAGTACTATCAGCACATAAAGAAAAGGACACGATGGTCAATATAGAGGACTCTGTAGAAGTTCTGCATAGAGAGGATCTTGGGTATTAAAGGACATAGATTTTTCTTGATGGAAAAGGAAGAGTAGCATATTCCGAAAGGGACTAAAGTAAGTGACTACATGTTCCCACTGAATATGTGGAATGGAAATGGTACATAATCGGGTAGCATAGCAGACACATAAGCACTACGGGTTGCATGAATGATTATTAGGTAAAGGCTATGGGGCAGTGAGTGAGGGTAAATAACACCTGGAAAGAAGTTGAATATATGGAGAAAAGCTTTGAAGTCTGTGCTAAAGAGAGAAGATTCCATCTTGGAAGCAGTAAGAGTCGTGAGAAGTTTTTCAGAGTGGAAGGATCCAGATCTATGTTTTGGGGTGGGGGGGAATGTGGGAATGGGTAGGGCAGAAGAGATTAGTAAGGGAGATGATTTCAAGAGCTCAGCTACTTTGCGTTAAGACTAAATGTGATGAGTAAATGAAACAGAAGCAAACAAGAGGGAGTGATATTTGATAGGGAATTATGAGGTTAATTACAAAGTCTCTGTGAAAGGATATGGGAGATGCAGATAGAGAGAATAAAAATGTTCTCTTTTCTGAATCATTGGGCTAATACAAAAGCATTCACTGAGATGAGGAATGCCTGCTGTTCTATAGGAGACATTCTCTCATTCAAACTGAAAAGCAAATAAATGCACAGGGACTTGAGGTAATCCCATCGGGAGAAAATCAGGCCTGGCCTCATGGCACACATTGTCTTATCACCCAAACTTACATTAGGATTTCAGGTCTGAAAATAAATACATGTATACCAATTAAAAAGAGAAAAAAATTCAGTCATATCTGTCACAAACATGGAATTAGATAAGAAGTGGAAGGTCACTAGGGGATCAGACTTGGGAAAAGAAAAATGATTTTTCTGTTCATTTTATACCCTTCTGTACTGTTTGAANAAATTGTTATAATGAACTGAAATTATTAACTTTAAAAATAAAGATTAAATAATAACTAAAAATCCATTCAAAGTTCAATTGACCCGAAAACCCAATCTCAAAAGGATTCAGAATATAAAGAGAATTCATGTACATTGAAAGGATGTCATAGAGGATATTTGCTTCCTGTTGTTGCATAAAATACATTTAATGTATTTGTCCTGACACTTGGTAGAAAATTTCGGAGAGAAAATCCAATTTTTCGTTATTTTCTTTGCTTGTTATTGAATGTGAAACCCTGAAGACATTCATACTTTCTTTCATATGGACTGTATTTTTTTTTCTTTTCTTTAAAAGAATACAGACAAACCATATTTTGTTTTTTATAAATCAAGATCCAATTGAGCAGTACATAATGTCATCCAAACTTGATATCCTCCTGTGAAGAAGCAACTCAATTTCTGTATGTGTAATTCATTTGAAAAGCCACTACCACAAAGAACCCTTCCCTATAACTTCTATATTAAAGAGAGCCACCTAGGGAATGCTCCAGCAAAAAAATAGCTACATTCCTTCTTTTTTTCCCCCAAGCTCCTCAATACATATTATTCACAATTGTTTCCTTATGCCCAATTTACAGACATGAGATTTTATTCTGGAATACTACAGACTTGACTTCTTTTACCATGAGCATGCCATTTTTTTACTTTTTAATTCATGTGTATTTGTTCTGATAACAAAAGTAATGTAAGTTCAATGTAGAAAGTTTAGAAAATATTTTTACAGTGTGAAGAAAATTTAAAGTACTGAGAAAGGAAGGAAGGATGGAAAGCGGGGAGGGGGGGACAGATGAAGGGAAGCAGGAAAGGAGGAAGGGAGAAAGAAAGAAAAAGCAGCCTCTGATACTCAGAGTCAGACCTACCACTCACTGCTGGCCATGTTATTTTCCTGTTGAATATAAACTATCATACAAAATACCAACCCCAGACAAGATCAGTCTAAGACTATGATAAAATGAGGCTAATCTAGGCTACTTCACAATTTTTTCTCAGCACAGATGAGTACAAAGTCACTGTACCTCCCACAAAATATCAAGCACTCCCTCTTTCATTCAAAATGTATGCCTGCTACTTCTTTACCAATTACATCTCTATCCTTACTCATCTGCCCTCCCTACAGATAAGACTTATAAAGATGCTCAGTCACAGACCTGCCCCCATTTTCTGACAGCACTTTTGTTTCCTTAGCATCTCCCACAAGTCATCCAACCAAAGCCCAATCTCTGTAATAACTCTTTCTAACACTGTCTTGCTAAGACACCCCATGATTCTCCATGGTGTCTGTCCTCCTTGGCTGTGACTTGTTCAGCTACAGGTACAGTCCCAATGGTCTTTTATTGGAAACACTTGTAATGTTATCACTGCAATATTCTAGAGTATTTCTTCTTTTTTTGCACTGTGACAGATAATAGCTAACAATAACTAACACTTACTACATACTTTACCATGCTCCAGTCTCTGTTCAAAGTGCTTTACTCATTTCATCTAACTTAATTCTCACCACGACCCTGTGCTTGTCTGTGTGCTAAGACTCTTCAGTCGTGTCCAACTCTTTGCAACCCCATGGACTGTAGCCTGCCAGGCTCCTCTGTCCATGGGATTCTCCAGGCAAGAATACTGGAGTGGGTTGCCATGTCCTCCTCCAGGGGATCTTCCCAACCCAGGGATCGAACCCACATCTGTTAAGTCTCCTGGATTAGTGGGCATTTTCTTTACCACTACCACCACTTGGGAATTCCAGCCATTGTTCTGAATACTTTACTTACATTACCTAACTTAATTCTCACCACAACCCTATGAAATAGATATAATTTCTGTTTTAAAGAAGACAGAAAAGCAAAAATAAATCAGTTACATGTTTTAAATCAAGGATTCTCAACTGTCACAATATTAACATTTTGGGCTGCATAACTTTGTGGTTTTGAGTGGAGTTGTCATGTGCATTACAGAACATTTGCAACACACCTGACCTCTGTCTACTAGATGCCAGAAGCAGGTCCTTCTCTCCCCTAGCTCTACTAACAAAGTGTCTCCAGACATCACACATGTGTCCTGGAGACAAAATCACACCTGATTGAGAACCTCTGCTTTAAGTGATGGGGATCATACTGCATATAATTTCATTTATAGGTTTTTTTACTTAAAATTTTATTGTAAATATTTCCAAATATCAACTTGATTTTTAAAAACAAAACTTTAAAACCATAAATTT
Organism: Redunca redunca; assembly: GCA_006410935.1. NCBI lineage: Eukaryota > Metazoa > Chordata > Mammalia > Artiodactyla > Bovidae > Redunca > Redunca redunca. The sequence continues at coordinate 1,082,320 of SJYQ01000266.1, read as the reverse complement.
TAAAGGGTATAGAAATGTATACACTTTCATTTATTTAAACATTCCCTACCATGGACTATTTCCTTTGTTCTCCATTTTTTGTTATTGAAAATTCCCTATGTAATACCTTTGCACACAAATTATTTTCTATTTCTCTGACTTTTCTCCTTAGACTCAATTATTAGGAAAAGGAATTATGAGGCCTCAAGGTATTTTTCTTTTCTTTTTTATTTCCTTCAGAAAAAAAGGTATACCCTTTACTTTGATTTTATGTACCAATTTATTCCACTAAAATAAACAAGATATATATCTCTCTCCCCTGAATAATCTGAGTAAGCTACATTACTATTCTTTTTGCTGAAATATGTGTTATCTCAATATTTGCTATATTCAGAGAGTGCCTAATTTGGAAACAGAAATCCAGCATCCAGACTTAAGTAATCACAGGTAGCAAAATACAGAGTGAATGAAATTAAGTGGATGGAAGATGAGGCCTAAGAGACTGTAACCAAGTTTATGAACACTCTTTCATGCTAGATGCAACGGGTTGAATGGGGTCCCTTACAATTCATGTCTATCCAGAACTTTGGAATGTAAACTTATTTGGAAATAGGATCCCTGTAGATGTAACTAGATCAGATAAGGTCATACTGGATAAGGGGTGAGCATAATCCAATGACTGGTATCCTTATAAGAAAACAGAAATTTGGACACAAAATGAAAATGACAATGAAGACACAGACACACACACAGAGAAGTTTACATGAAAACAGAAGCAGAGACTGGAGTGATGCTTCCAGAAGCTGAAGCTTGCTAAGGATTCTCAGCAACCACCAGAGGTTAGGAAGGAAGGAAGGAAGGCTCCTGGCTCCTCCTCCAGAGCCTTGAGAGAAAGCATGGCTCTGTTGACACCTTGATTTCAGACTTTTGGCCACCAGAACTGCGAGGGAATAAATTTCTTTTAAGCCACTTCAGTTTGTGGTACTTTGTTACAGCAGCTTGATGACACTTATACACACAGCATGAGGTTTGGCCTTTGTCAGTGAAAAACCACTGAAGCAAGTTCAGTAGTAAATTGTTAGTAGCCTAAGGGAGGTCAGTAATCCGCAGGCGAGGGAGGGGGAACAAATGCTTCTTTTATTTTCTAGAAAAGAATAATTACATGTGTATGTGTGTGTTTATTACTCTCACCATAATTTTACAAAAAAACAAAAAAAAAAGAATATTTTAGCACCAGCTTAAGACTGGAAATAAATAAACTTAGACTATGATTTAAATTTAAATATAACTTTATAATTTCTTCACTTCTTCACTTTGCTAAGTACTAATAAAATTTAGTCAGGGGGACTTCCTTGGTGGGTCAGTGGTTAAGAATCCTTGCCATGCAGGGGCCATGAATTCGATCTCTGATTAGGGAACTAAGATCACACACACCACAGTGTAACTAAGCCCTTGAGCCTCAACAACAGAGTCCCTCTGGAGCTCATTTGTCACAACTAGAGAGAAACCACTGCACTGCAAGGAAAGATCCCATGTGCCCCAACTAAGACCCAAAGCATCCAGAGAGAAAGAAAGAAGTATAAAAAGAAAAAAAAAAATCAGTCATGAATCAGCACAATTCTATCCATGATTCATTAAATCCTGGCTAATTCTAGACTATTCACAAGTTTAACCATCCTCAAAGTCTTCCTTACAGAGAATCATTCCCCCATACATAGGATAGTTCCCACAAAATACACCAGTCTTATACAAACCTCTGGAAATCAAGTGCACTGTCTTGTACCCTCTTGGTATTTTTACATGTTCAACTTACTTTAGTTTATTATAGAATAAATCATGAACAATGGGAACCCAGGAATTGAACCAGGGTCTCCTGCATTGCAGGCAGATTCTTTACCAACTGAGCTATTAGGGAAGCCCTAAAACAAATTCTGGAGGTCCCAATTTAATTTGATCATTTAACCTAAAGAGATGCTCAGATAGTAAGACGGATTAGGTCCAGCTACTCAACTAGCTATGGTTTTTCCAGTAGTCATGAGAGTTGGACCATAAAGAGAGTACACCAAAGAACTGATGCTTTTGAAATGTGGTGCTGGAGAAGACTCTTGAGAGTCCCTTGGACTGCAAGGAGATCAAACCAGTCAATCCTAAAGGAATTCAACCCTGAATATTATTAGAAGGACTGTTGCTAAAGCTGAAGCTGCAATACTTTGGCCACCTGATGCAAAGAGCCAATTCACTGAAAAATATCCTGATGCTGGGAAATGTCAAAGGTCAAAGGAGAATAGGGCAGCAGAGGACGAGATGGTTAGATAGCATCTAATGACTCAATGGCCGTGAATTTGAGCAAACTCCAGGAGACAGTGGAGGATAGAGGAGCCTGTCATGCTGCAGTCCAAGGGGTCTCAAAGAATTGGACACAAGCTAGCAAATCAACAATTAAAACATTCAACTAGTGGAGAGCATGGGTAGTACTGTTTAAAACCATATACTTCAACTCCAAACTTATGGTTCTTTCCTCCACTACTCTACTTTGCCTTTGTTGGTTTTCTGCCTGCTTCATATTTTTCCTGTTTTATCTCCCCAACTCAGTGTCCTTCTCTTGTCTAATACCACTTCTTGGGTATCTAGGGTATCTAGGCCTTTTTCTGGCGAAGCACTCAGTACCTGGAAAAGAAGAAACATGTAAAAAGGCTGACAATCAGATGTGATCTTGCTGCTCCAAGTATTAGTCCTTTCCTTCATCTTTCCAAAACTTTAGCTAAATCAGGTCCCTTCCTCTCACCCAAGGCTCTTCTGCTCTGTCAACAGCCTTGTGCATCTTCTATCGTTCTTTGTGCCTCATTGAATCATATGCCATGGCAAGATATGATCGGGTTGGATGAAATCGGTAAAGTTGTTCTGGGTCAGTTAAAAGTATAATGTTTTTTGTCTATATCTAAAGGAAGACAATTTACAAGAAGAGCAAGGGAAAGAGATGCTATGGACTATGGGATAAAAGTTGAGGTGTTTACTCTTTGTTTCACCAGCAAATATTTCCTTAATCATCTAAACTGTACTGCTTTTTCCCTGTTGTGTGATACACTGTAAAACACTTTAGCCAAGAGACTCAATTAATTAATTAAATGAGGCCCTTAATTTCTCTAAGACTCAGTTTCCACATTCATAGTGTGAGAATTCTGAATTTATCCTATTTACCTAAAGAGTGTCTGTGAGTTACCAAATATCATAAAACCTATAAGGTGTTACATAAAGAAAATAATGATCAGCTTACTGGTTAAAACAGGTAAATAACTCTCTGCTGGGGGAAAAAATAGTAAAATGCCAAAATAAAAGGCACTAAACAAATACTAAGTACTCCTGGTAAAGAAATATTGCTTGCATTAGCCAAATCTGTTTGTCCAATTTCTGTGATGCTTTTTCTTGCTTCTCTAGAACTCTAATCGAAAAAGCAATGACATTCCTCAGTTTGGAGAGCCTGTCACATTAACATATCGATCCAGTGATGGCTTTTCCAAGGGCCTTATGGGGAAATATCATTCATAAGGAGCCGATTATATAAAGAGCATGAAATAAATAAAGAATGGCCATCTTTGTCATTTTTCCAGCTCTTTTCACTGAAGTAAGGAATCAGTTTTCGTGGTTAAAGGTCTTACAACTTCTGACCTTAACCATTAGTACCAGACAAAAGATTAAGGCTCCACTGATTTACTGCCAAAGCCTAGAGAGGTATTTCAGAAATTTGTCTTTAAACCTCTAAATCTTGATAATGCACCCCATTAATATAATAAATTTGAGTATATACTCCTTAATATATGCACTTCACAGTAAATTACACATGTACTATTATATTTGTATATTATGCACTTTAGAAAACATACAAAATGTTAAAAGGGTGAAATAAAAGTATATAAATACAAAGCTCTTATTGAAGAGCACCGGAATAGTCTTACTGACCTCCATGCAGTATGAGAACCCACATAAGAGATTTTCCTATCACATCAAGGAGCTCTACTACTAACAGTGGTGAGTATCACCTGCTTGTGCTGTCCTGTCCCAAATAATAACTATGTTTCATGCTGTATGCTTATGATAATAGCACTCATAAGAGATCGATCTCTTCTCCACTGTACACATTTGTTCATTACCCACTGGAACACGGGGGCATTGTCTGATGTCCACATTTCTCAGTGGGCATTGATTGAGCTGGAGCCTCTGGTGATTTATCAGACTTTTCAGATGAAATAGTCAACCTCACTTGCCCTCCTTCTCCACAATTTACTTTTCTTTGGGGGCTGAAAATACTGCCATTTGGTTGAAAGTACTTGCATGACTTTGCAGCAAAATGTTTTTACTAGCAAGGGAGAGAAAAGAAGCAAACCCAGCATCTGGGACAGTAACCCAAAAGGCAGTGCTGATAAATACATATAAACTTTAGAAAGTACTTACCAAATGTAATTTTGTAAACTATTAAATTCCTTGGCAACTTCATTTTCCCTTTAATTTTATATTCTGTTCTTTACTAAGCCATTTTAAATTTTAACACAAAAGTAATGTTTTAAAATCATGAGCACCACATAAATGAATGCCGTTCAGGAGATAATCCATGCTTACCCTATTTCTGTGGGTATTCTCATTACACACAGGATATTGATCACCTAGGTATAGGAACTTGAGAATTAAGAATGAGGACTCAAATGGGAGATGGGGATTCAGCCAAGTTCCTACCAAGAGCCTCAAGGGCCAACTGTGGGACTTTGGCAAGTCACTTAACTTCTGTGAATCTCATCGAATGCTATCAATTCAAATACTGAGAACTGGGGACAATTCGTGGTTACCAACAGTCTTCTTTCTAAGTCACACCTCAAAGCTCTCATCTTGTGAATCCAGAGCATCAGATCTCAAAGGAGGCCTAGCAATCATCAAACAACATTTTAAAAAAGAGGAAACAGAGGACCACAAAGTTTGACCACTTGCCAAACTCATAAAGCTAATATTTTCAAACACCAGAAATACTGGTTTTGATTTAAGGAGGAAAATTGTTTAACAAATATATGAATTCTCCCTGAAAGTCCTCCATAAGTCAAGAATTGAACCTGTGTCCCAAGTACAAGTCCACAGCTCTTGCACAGTATACATCTTTGTCACTAGTCCTTACACTTACTAGATGCTTAATGTATTCTTGTTAAAATAAGCTGAAGTGTTCTAGCTGAAGGGCTACTTTGAAGCTGTTATAGATTGCATTCTCATCCCTGCCTCTTTAAGCCTAGTGCATTTTCTACATATTTTCCAGTGGCTTCAGAGAAGGTTTATACGCATGTGGGTATTTTTCAGCATTGCCTCTGATAATAGGGAGTTTGAATCAAACTCCATCTGTTGCTATAACCAATGTTTATTGTGCAGTTCTTAAAAGGGCTGCTCTCTACGTGAGCTGTTTTCTTTCCAGTTTAAATAGCTGAAATACTCTGAGGTTTCCTACTCCATTTGTGGTTTGCATCTGACCCCTTCCCGCCTCTTCAGCCTCATCTCACCTCTATCTCTTTTCAGATTCTTAGCGCACTGTTCCCCAATCATCACTCACACACGCTCAAATCTTCCCTTTACTAAAATCAAGTAAAACAAGGTGAAACATTTTCCATTCTGTGCATTCCTTCTGCTGTACCTCACCTTCCTTCCTTAAGGCACAAACTTCTTAATAAAGTTGTCTGCACACACTGTGTCACTTACTCTGTTTCTGCTCTTACCTTCACCTACTACAATCTGGCTTCTGCCTCCAGAATGCCAACAAAACTGCTTTCCCTCAAATCACAACTGGTCCTTCATTGTTAAATCCACTTGGCATTTTCAAGGCCTTCCTGACACACTGCATTGTTTTCGGGCTTTTTTTTCATCATCTTTTATTGAAGTATAGTTGATTTACAATGTTGTGTTAATTTCTGCTGTCAAAAAATGACTCAGTCATACATATATTCTTTTCCATTTTGGTTTATCATAGGATATTGAATATAGTTCCCTGTGCTATACAGTAGGACCTGTTATTTATCCATTCTGTATATAAAAACTTAACATCCGCTAAACGCAACCTCCCGGTCCATTCCTCCCCCGACCCCCTCCCTTAAGGCAACCACCAGTCTGCTCTCTGTGCTGGTGATTCTGTTTCTGTTTCACAGACAGGTTGATTCACAACACTGTACACTGCTGATGTGCCTTTTTCACCTGGCTCCAATGACCAGTATTCCTTGAGTTTCCAGCCTCCTTAGACACTCTTCATGTTTGGGGCACTCTTATTTACCTTACTCAAGTTTTGACATTGCCCAAGGTTCTGTTCTAATTCTTTGTACACAGTGATCATACCCATAACCTCAGTGATCTTCTACACAGTACTGAATGCCAAGTTTGCCTCTCTAAGCCAGGCTTATGGAGACTGCCTACCAGAAAGCTTCACTTATCAGAGTGGTGGATACTCCAGGGTTCCACCCAGATCCCTTCTTCAGAGCTGGCGTAGCTATCCTACTCTCCCCCATCTACTTGGCAATATCGGCTGTTAACGGCTCACAGCTATGTCCCTCACTGGCTGGACACGGGCCTGTTCTGAGAACTGTGCTATTCAAGTTCTCTTGTGCTTTCGAGTTATGCCCTCTTCTGGAAGGCAGGCACGAAAAAGTGGCTCATGTGGGGATAGAAAGACCAGGCCCTCTTGCCTCCATGTTCAGTACCATGAAGTGGCATCCAGAGCTCCAGGTTGAACTGGCGGACCTCACATCCCACAGCTGCTTTTCCCTCTGTCCATTCTTCCTCTCATCACTTATCTACAGGATTATCTCTAATGAGAACTCCCAATAAATCTTCTGTGTTCAAACTCTCCAGTTCAGAGTCTCCATTGCACAGAACCATCAATTGAAAACTCACCACACCCCACTACAAATTTACACCAACTATTTTTCCTTACTTAAAACTTTACTCTTTAATAGAAACCATATCTAAAAAGGTCATATCAGGACTCAGGGGCAAAGGCAGAGATCTCCAAACAGCTATATTTTCCTTGTCAGGCTTGAGCAGAGGTTAAACCAGCCCGGCCCTTCCCAGATCCCAGTCAATCCTGTTGGAAACTGTCTACACTTCATCCAAGGGCCTAATTCAAGCATAATCACAGCTTCTGCCTCCTCTTTTCCATCTACTGCAAGATTTACCATCTCAGTATATGGCACCATCATGCCCTCAGGTGATCAGGTCACACACTCAAGAATCATCCTTAATTCTTCCCCATATCTCAACTACTCACCAAGTCATATCAACCCCATTTCCCCAATATCTCTCAGGTTAATCTTATTTTTTTCTCCATTTTTATTATAACTTCCCTATTTAAGGAAAACATTTCCTTTCCATGACTACTGCAGGGCACCCCAACCAGCAAGCCAGGGCTAGAAGTTGATCATCTCACCCCTGGGCTGGCTTATGGAGCCTGAGGTTGGCAGGACATATTGTTACAGAAACTCATGTCCATATGCGCATCACACAGTGAGGCCAAACAATACCAAAACGTCGGAATTTGGAGCAGAGACAGGTTATTGAAGGCCATGGGAGGAGACAGGTGGCTCATGCCTTAAAAACCCCAAATTCCCCAAAAGCTTGCAGAAAAGCCCTTTTCTAGGAAAGGTGAGAGAGATGCGTGGTTAATTGTTGTGAACTTCTTGGGTGTTGGATCCTTTGTTCTTGAGGTCAGGTGACAGTCAGCTAATCATGTTCCTATAAATCTTCACCAAACAAATGTTATTCTCTGTTCTGAAAAGAAAGGGCGATGTCACAAGACACAACTTTACCCTCTGAGGTCCTGGTCTTGGCTCAGAGGGGGCAGAGCGCCCAGCTAGCAGTGCCCTCAGTGCCAGGTCCCCAAACCCTGCCCACCTGTCATCGCTGAGGGAGCTAGGTGCCTAGGACCCAACTGGCCCTCAAGCTCCTCAAACCACTGGCACCATGGGGGCAGGTCTCTCAGACTATGACCCAAGTAGATAGCTGCTGCCATTAGGTTGCAGAGACAGGGATGAGGGAGAGGTTCACTGCCACCTCAAGGTCTGGGCCTGGCCAGTGTGTGGACTCGGAACAGGCTTCAGAGCCCTGCAGGACACAGCTCCAAACTTGTTCCCTGGTACCCAGCTCACCTGATGATCCAAGCTGAGGAGAAAAGGTCAAGACCCACCTCTTACCTCACTCTCAGCCTGAAGACCACCTCTCCTCTGACTGTTGGATGAAATTAGCCCACTTCTGCTTAGTCGCTCAGACATGTCCAACTTTTTGTGACCTCATAGACTATAGCCTGCCAGGCTCCTCTGTCCATGGGATTCTCCAGGCAAGAATACTGGAGTGGGTAGCCATTCCCTTTCCAGAGGATCTTCCCAATGCAGGGATCAAACTGATACTTTCTGCACTGCAGGTGGATTCTTTACTGTTTGAGCCACCAGGGAAGCCCAGTGGGCCCACCAAGGGTCACTTATTGACAACTGGTCACTTGATAGCGGGGCCCACTGCTGTGCCAACCAATGGCTGAACAGGACCACTAACAGTCACTCATTGACAGTTGGTCGCTTGGGGGTGGGGTCCACTGCGGTGCCAACCAATGGCTGAGCAGGACCACTAACGGTCATTAATTGACAGTTGGTCTCTTGGGGGAGGGGCCCACTGCATTACCGACCAATGGATAAGCAGGGCCACTAACAGTCCCGGGGTAACTGCTGCCTGGTAACCGGGTGTGGAGTAATGGCACATACTAACAGCTATGTGCTAAGTAAGGGCTGTACACAGCCAGGCTCTATTATAACATCACTCATCTGCATCTATACAAGAATAACATCTCAGGCTTCCAAATTACCACCAGAGTCCCGCCATTTGTCATACAATATTATCATTTTCTGTCTATGTCATGCTCCAAAAAAAGACAAGCAACTGCTCTTGCCACTTAGTCCCAGTTGGCCCCTCTGCCACAGGTTTCCTCTTCCCTATGCTAGATGATAACTCCAAAGGAACTCGGGAACTCAGTACTTTTTTGTTTTTCTGTTTCCCAGAGTTCAGCCTAGGACTGGCATATCAGTTCAGTTAAGTCGCTCAGTCGTGTCCGACTCTTTGCGACCCCATGAATCGCAGCACACCAGGACTCCCTGTCCATCACCAATTCCCGGAGTTCACTCAGACTCATGTCCATCGAGTCAGTGACGCCATCCAGCCATCTCATCCTCGGTCGTCCTCTTCTCCTCCTGCCCCCAATCCCTCCCAGCATCACAGTTTTTTCCAATGAGTCAACTCTTTGCATGAGGTAGCCAAAGTACTGGAGCTTTGGCTTTAGCATCATTCCTTCCAAAGAAATCCCAGGGCTGATCTCCTTCAGAATGGACTGGTTGGATCTCCTTGCAGTCCAAGGGACTCTCAAGAGTCTTCTCCAACACCATAGTCCAAAAGCATCAATTCTTCGGCGCTCAGCCTTCTTCACAGTCCAACTCTCACATCCATACGTGACTACTGGAAAAACCATAGCCTTGACTAGACGGACCTTAGTCGGCAAAGTAATGTCTCTGCTTTTGAATATGCTATCTAGGTTGGTCATAACTTTTCTTCCAAGGAGTAAGCGTCTTTCAATTTCATGGCAGAAGTGACCATCTGCAGTGATTTTGGAGCCCAAAAAAATAAAATCTGACACTGTTTCCACTGTTTCCCCATCTATTTCCCATGAAGTGATGGGACCAGATGCCATGATCTTCGTTTTCTGAATGTTGAGCTTTAAGCCAACTTTTTCA
>SJYQ01000266.1:1014238-1071307 GCA_006410935.1 Redunca redunca | reverse complement strand
CTTTCAGTATCCTATCATTTTGCCTTTTCATACTGTTCATGGGATTCTCAAGGCAAGAATACTGAAGTGGTTTGCCATTCCCTTCTCCAGTGGACCACATTCTGTCAGACCTCTCCACCATGACCTGCCCATCTTGTGTTGCCCTGCGGGCATGGTTTAGTTTCATTGAGTTAGACAAGGCTGTGATCCTAGTGTGATTAGATTGACTAGTTTTCTGTGAGTATGGTTTCAGTGTGTCTGCCCTCTGATGCCCTCTTGCAACACTTACCATCTTACTTGGGTTTCTCTTACCTTGGGTGTGGGGTATTTCTTCACGGCTGCTCCAGCAAAGCACAGCTGCTGCTCCTTCCCTTGGATGAGGTATCTCCTCACCACCACCCTTCCTGAGCTTCAACATGGGATGACTCCTCTAGGCCAGCCTGTGCCCACGCAGCCACCGCTCCTTCAGACTGGCCTACAGTAGTCACCAAATATAATATTTATTGAATAAATCAATAAACTAGTCAATCCATCCTCCAAAAGAAGTAATGAAGCAGAGTTTGAAAAGGTAAAGTGGTAATAATGAAATAAGAACAGGAAAGGAAAAGAAATCAGTTTCTCATCTTTCCAACAATCTTGTGATGGGTTTTGAACTGACTGCTACCAAGAAAAATCTATTTTTCATAAGAGAAGTGTTGGTAAACTTCTTGAACATAAGGTTTTAAATTACAGCCACCTTTTGTCATTTTGTCCTTTTTATTGTGTAATCTCTAAGAGGGTTTATAATACCAGCTTGTGTAATGAAATAGTTCACCTGGCAGATGAATCAATAAACACAAATTAACAACTATAATTAAGGAGGAGAAAGTAGGCAGGAGACAGAACTAGAATTTCTAAGTAAACTTCATTTGAGCCAAATCCCTCTCTGGAATGGAAGTTTTATAACTTTGGTCCTGCTTGTTGCATTATAATTCTTTTTGATAGTAGAAAAGCACTGGTCAACAAGTGGAAAAGTAATTGCTCAATACCCGGCTCAACCATGTACTAGGAAGGAACTTAACTTCTTTGAATTCACATGTCTTTGCCTGCAGTAAGAAAGGATTAGATTGAATGGTGTTTAGTTCCACCTCCAGCTCCAAAATTCTATTCTGATATGTCCTATGTTCTTTTTAGTTCTCTGAAAGTGTTAGTCACTCAATCATGTCTGACTCTTTGGGGACACCATGGACTACAGTCTGCCAGGCTCCTCTATGAGTGGGATTTCCCAGGCAAGAATACAGAAATGGGTAGCCATTCCCTTCTCCAGGGGAACTACCTGACCCAGGAATCGAAGCAGGGTCTCCTGCATTGCAGGCAGATTCTTTACCAGCCGAGCTACCAGGGAACCCCTGGTTCTCAGAACATCCGCCAGTTCTCTGAATATCTGCCAATTCACTGTGTTCTGAAAACAGGAAAATGAGTTCAAACTGGCTAGTGTTTTGTTAGTGTTATTTGAAAATAAACATAATAGGGATCAGGAAACTACTCCATGGAAGCAATGCATATCAGCAAGCTGGAAGCTTTTTACTAGCACCAATTTCAGCCTTCTTCTTCATCTCTTAAAGTATGTGTTTCAAACAGGAAAGATAATGAGAGATAAGACATACTTATTTACCAAGCTGATCTATGAAAGAAAAGGAGAAAATAAAACATGGAAATTTAGACGACTGTTGACTTAAGGGATCACAAAAGAAAGACGTCTCAGAAACTAGATCAGAAATGGAAATCCAGTGGCTACTGGCAAGTAATAACGGGATCTAACGAAGGATTAATTATCCTTCCTCTTCCACTACCTTGTTCCTATTGGGTAGAGATGAGGTAGATAAGGCAAGTTTCATGTTCTAGAAGTATATGGCCTCACTTTCCTGTATAAACTATATCATATCACTTTACCCATTTATAAGCTCTGTTCTGGCTATTTATATTTACTGGTTAATTTCCAGGAGACCAGTATTACTATTTTTCTTTTTCTCTTGCTTAAAAGAGAGGTATATTCATATCAAAATGTTTATATCCTGAGCAAATATATTTTTCATTCTTTTGAGGGGGGTGAAATATGAAAGAGAATCACCTGAATAAAATTTGGACCATTCCTAAGATGTGGCCATCTGGCAAATGCCTCAAGGCATTAGAATTCAGTTATGAGTTAGAGATCAAGAGAAATGCAGCCAAAAAATATAACTCAAACATATGCTCTTCCTAACAAAGTAAATAAAACCATTAATTCCTACTTTAAGAGAATTCTCCTCTGCAACCAGACACACTGAAAGAAGCCCAAGGGCTCTTTGAAAAAGTCTTATTAGTGGTAACATTAGAGGAGCTCTGGCCCTTTGCAAAAAAGTAGGCCCTTCATTGGGAATAAACGCATCTCCCTGCCAGCCTTTGTAGAGGTGCACATCCTTGGCCATCTTTCCACCAGAACAGATTCGCCACATGAGAGAAGAGTGAGTTCTCTACTGAGAAGCTATCTTTAAGCCTGGCATATCAGTATTTCTAGGAGCAAAGTTACAAGTGATCTTTCATTTGCTATTTTAAAAAGTTTATTTTCCAGTTGCCTGGGATGCTGGTCATGTTTCCATTAAAAACATATTCCTTAACTCTCAAACCTCAACTTTGCTCAATAACTTTACTCTAAGTAGCAAAATGTATAATGAGAAGAGCAAGCCTTACATCATCTATTTTCTATGGACAAGACCATGCAACCAACTTGTTAGTTGCTGTTGATTTGCTTCCGGGGAAGCCTTGTTGGGACACGGCAAAGGCGGGAAAGGCCTGGGGAAAGGCAGCGCTAAGCGCCACCACAAGGTTCTGTGCAACAACATCCAGGGCATCACTAAGCCTGCTATCCGCTGCCTGGCTTGTCGTGGTGGTGTGAAGTGCATCTCTGGGCTCATTTACAAGGAGACCTGTGGGGTCCTGAAAGTGTTTCTGGAGAACATGATCCGGGACGCAGTCACCTACATCCAGCATGCCAAGCGGAAGACTGTCACCGCCATGGATGTGGTCTACACTCTCAAGCGCCAGGGTCGTACCCTCTATGGTTTCAGCAGTTAAGCTTTCCGATTTGCCCTCAGGAGCTTGATCTTTTTGCAACCAACTTGCATTCATTCTTCACCAGTCCTGCAAGGTGCGTCTATACCACTAGCAATCTCATTTGACACCAAGGGAACCTCCTCAAGTGACAATTCACCCAGAGGAAGTCAAGGTAATCCATCCCAAGTAGTAACGGGTAACAAATTCTCCATTTGGCCATGAGCAAACCAAGTTCAGAGGTGAGATGTTTTACCAAAGATCACTGCAAACAGGAGGGGCATATGTCCAGGGGTTAGAAGATAAAGTTATGGCCAAAATGTCAAATTCAAAGGGAAGCTGTGTTTTACATGCAATGACTGATTTTACCTTCATTATATGAGACTTGGAACTGCTCAATACAGATGTACTTTTTTAAAGGGTAAGGAGCAAAGTGAAAAATAAATTAAAAAAATAACAAAACATTACCCCCCTCCCCCCCCAAAAAAATGGGAAAAAAGAAAAGTTATAAAAGAGCAAGAGGGTCACAGTTTAAACAACAGCAAATAGAAGGAAGCCAAGCAATAGGCTGGCTAGATAATTATAGACAAGTCATTTCACTTCCCTGATTATCTTTCAAAGATTCTAGAATGCACATATTACTCCTGTGGACATCTGTAAGAAGCTTGTAAAGTGACAACACTGAAATCTGAAAAAGGCTGAACGTCCCATAATTGCAAGCTATTACTATTACCAACATTCCAATCCAGTTCAACTTCCTCTCCCTGAAATTCTGAATGTAAACTTGAAACATAACCACAGCCAACTTTTCAAACTTTTCTCAACAACAAGGCATCCTCTGTAGCCCTAATATTACAGATCTCCCAGAGGTAACTTGAAAGAAACAAGAAATGAAGTTGGAAAAATGAAGATCAATACAGACCTGATGTTCATAATAAATCTAAGTTCAGTGTGGCACAACTCCTAAACCCTATCTGTCAAAAAGAAGATTATCACCACCCATGATAACCAGGAAAGTAGGGCAACCTGTGGTGAAAACTCAAGATCAGTGACCTCTTGTCACACTGTACTGAAAATCATAACTTAAGATTTTTTGAAACTTTAAAACACTAATCAACTAAAATATAAGCAGAATAAACTCAAGGTATTTCTGAAACAATTTGTATCACATCCAACTTCTGTTTTATCTTTTGTTATTGATCATAAGATTTTTCACTTCCTCCCAACCCCACCCCTCCCACTCCCCACCACACCCCAATTAAAAACAAACTTAAACAGGGCTCACAGGAAGTAACAGGATTCTGTTGGGAAACAGTAAAACAATGGCATATATCTTCTTTGTTTTCAGGGTGGGTCTGTGTATGCATCTCTGTATGTTTCACACTTGCTAAGAACTCAGTTTGTACAATGAATATATGGCCTTTGGGGCTTTGTGAAAAGGGCTCCTTAACCAAATATAATTAATCCTGTTAACTATTTTTCTTTAACACGTATATAAAGATACCAACCACTTACGCCCAAGGGGAGCTGCCACCTCCTTCTGCTTCCCTCTGTCCTCCATATACCAATTCTGGCACATTGTACCCACGGTGCAGTCAAGGTGGGACTCAGCTTTCACTCCTGAGGAAGTCTTCCCAAGCCTATTTTTGGAACTGCCACCCAACATTATGTGACATATGTTAAATGTACTCATGTCCCACTTTAAATGTGAGTGTGTGTGTTGCTACAAAGATTTTGCAATGTTTTAAATAATTCAGTTTTTGAACTTTGGTTATAAGTAACATTTTCTCAGGGATTATTAAGAAGTGAGAAAATCTAACTTATAAACAGTTTTCAAATGTAATATAATTTTTCAGAGCTTAGCATGGAACAAAACATGAAACTGGTACAATATTATGTTTCACAAACATCTTTTTAAACTTTTCATTTTATATTGGAGTAGAGCTGATTTACAATGTTGTGATAGTTTCAGGTGGACAGCAAAGGAATGTGCATGTATTCTCGCCCTCCCATCAAGCCTTCCACATGACATTGAGCAGTTCTTTGTATTATAAAGTAGGACCTTATTGGTTATCCATTTTAAATATAGTGTGTACATGTCAAAATTTAATTAAATATTGGTTAATTTTGATTTTTCATATTTCATCTGTAGCCACTGATTTATACATTTTTATCCATGCCTTGTGCCTATTACTCTCATCTTCAGGGTCTTATATGTAGTTAACCTGCATTTTAATTTATTATCATATACTTAGGCATGTATTATTTAAATCATGCATTCTAAATCAGGGAAATTATACCCCTAAGAAGACGAAAACTGGTTACTGGGGAATTAAAAATCTCACTAAAATTGTGTATGAAGTACGCATATACAGATAGAACATAAACAGAGAGTAGATCTATAATATAAACTTCCATGGAGTAGGGGGCAATTAGAAAAAAAAAATTCTAGAAAAGCTCTTGGGGAACATAATCGCAAAAAGGCTAAGAAATACTGCTTTGGATTGTACTCATGTGCTTTATATACATTTGTTTGATTTTTCTAATGCAGCTGAAGCTATTTAAGAACAAAGATTACATCTTCTACTTTTCCTGAATGTTTATACCACCTACTCAAAGGTTCCAACTTTTTTTGTTTTCCACCCTCCTGAGAAAACATTGCAGTCTAATTTTATGCAATTTTGAATTATGCAAATATGAAAGAATGTCATAATAAATACCCAAGGTTCAAAATGTGAAAGAATGCACATTTCTTCAAACTAGAAATTTGACAAGAATTGCCTGGCTTCAAAGCTGGTAAAAGCCACGTGAACTGATAGTCAAGTTTACTGCCAGGTGGTAGCATTCTAAGCATAGAAATTCCTTCTATCTTTTGTAGGGGACAAATTATGTGTAGGAGAAGGACACTTCTCTCCAATAAAATAATTGTTTTCATTTCAGAATCTATTGAAGAATACATGCAGTGACTCAATACATAACTATTATGATTGTATTTATCTTTATAATTGTATATAGTATATAACTATAAAAATTATATATACCAAAAAGTAAGTTTGGAGATGCTTGAAAAAAATATGTGTAACTATTACACATAAACTTATACAGCAGAGTCTATTTTGGCCATTAAATTATCATGTTCACTTTTCTTTATTGCCTATGGCTAAGGATATGGCTATCACTGTGGCAGGGCTATCTGCCATGTGGAATGCTGACTTGAGTAGACTTCAGGCTACATGTAGCACTGGGGACAATCAGCAGAAGTAAGAGCCAAGAAGCACACATTAATGTCATCTAGAACACTGGGTTCTCTGCACCTGGCCCAGTGCTTGGCATATGCTGCTGCTGCTGCTAAGTCGTGTCAGTTGTGTCCGACTCTGTGCGACCCCATAGACAGAAGCCCACCAGGCTCCTCTGTCCCTGGGATTCTCCAGGCAAGAACACTGGAGTGGGTTGCCATTTCCTTCTCCAATGCATGAAAGTGAAAAGTGAAAGTGAAGTAGCTCAGTCTTAGTGACCCCATGGACTGTAGCCTACGAGGCTCCTCCATCCATGGGATTTCCCAGGCAAGAGTACTGGAATGGGGTGCCATTGCCTTCTCTGGCTTGGCATATAGTAGAAAAGAAAATGAATTATTCATTAAACAGATGTAAGATCTTGGTCACAGTCTTGCAGTAACACTCCATGCTGAAAGGCAACCAAATGCCTATTGTAATAACAATATATAGCCCCATTTATTACAGAAAGACATTTATAACTTCATCAAAATGTGATGCCAAACCTGATGACGGGCTCCCAGGACACTGTGAAACCACAACAGTGATATCAATATAAGGCACAATACAGGGAAAGGAAGATCCAAGCTCAGGTTTCCTTCTGTTCATTCTCACTGAGACTTGGGGCAAGTTGCTTGTGTCTCTGCACCTTGATTTGCCCATTAATAAAATGAGGGCATTGGATAAGTGGCCCCAAAGGATCAACAGAGTTTGAAATTTTATGAGTTTTATGCTCAATAAAAGCTTATCAGCAATTTATTATAGTCTGTTCTGTTCTGGGTTTGAATTTCCAACCTATATTCCTGAGCCCAGTAAAGAAGAATCTGTTTTAAAAGTCCTAATATTTTTGCCTCTCAATTTTGCATGGTAAGCAGAGACTAAATTTCACCACATGTTTATAATAGTATGGCCTTAGATCATTAAAAAATAAAAAGGAATTTACCTTCACATGTAATTCAATGTAATAAGCATAAGTTTTGCCTAAAGAAAGGAACGACAATTTCCTGACATTAAAGGTGCATATAATTATTGAAGAAACAAATACTAGGTATATAAAACAATCAAATAACAATAAGGCATGATATCTGTTTAAATGCTTAACTGAATGAGCTCAACAGCAAAAATATAAGGTACTAGTTAGTGCTAAGAGTGGTCAAACTGGGAAAGGTCAATGTTTACAGCATTTCTGAAAAATTCAATGAAATCTCTTCACTCCTTTATAGACAAGACTCATCCCTAACTTGTCCCTTCACCTGGGTGAAGTTCCCAGTTCCTTCCACCATTTCTCTTACATGAACCAACCTGGTCTTGACTCATCCCATCTCTCCTCACTACCTTCATCCTTGTTCAAAACAGGTCAGTCAGGACTAAGATAAACTGGTTATCATGTTCCTTTCCAAAGGAAATTAGTGTGAACAAATGAAAGCCATGTAGTGAGAGAAAATACATTCAACACTACAATCTGGCTTCCAAATTGTGCTTAAAATACAAAAGCCATATGGGTTGGAACAAAATGACTTACTCTGTGGTTACCATGCACCGAGCAGGCTGTACCACTTCATCTTGGCACTGTTTGAAGAAACTTGTCCTGAATACCATTTGGACAGAACCCAAGGTGTTCATGCCCCAATGAGAAGCACAAATCATTAAAAGAAAAATGTGGAAAGCAGTTTTCCCACTGATGTGTAATTTCTCAATGTTATCGCCAGCACAGAGAAATGCTATGAAGGTGAACAAAAGCTAATATGAAGCACTGCAATAAACACTCGTGGTACGTGTTAACGCACCTACCCTCTCTGAAGTTTCCATGGTGTATTCCAGTTCCTCTACAATACCATTTGTAGAGATGACATGGTGCTTAGACACATCTGGGATTTCACCCAAGTCCCTAATATGGTAAGCGCAAGAGTCCTCAAATCACAAGTTTGTAAAATTCTGGAACCAAGGGAGGTATCAGCGCTATCAAAGCTGGGAATAAATGCAGTTTCTGACCATACTTTCCATCTAAGTCTAAATATGGAGAGGACGGACACTTGGAAAGAGAAAGATTTTTATGAGCAAAGTCCTTGGGCCAGAGATTGAGTGGTTAATGTGCGGAAGGCTATTGCCCACCTCCTCCTACTGGGGCTGTCCCTTTAGAGAAGAAGCTGCAGGCAGCAGCTGAAAAGGTTGATCTTATGCGAGACCCCATAAGATTCATAGCACAACAGAGCTGGTGTGTGTGGTACAGGTGACAAAAGGGACACTGATCGGAAATCGAGCCATCCTATTTTTCCATGCCCCACATCTCTGATCTAACCCCTTGACATGATACTTTCAGAGTTTTAGGACATATCACTTTTTAACATTTAGTGTTCCCATGGTAGGTACTGCCAGTAGTGGAGGACAGAGACACTCCCAAATGAATTCATAAGCAGAGAACACCAACACTGGAACAGAAGCAAGAGAAGAAAAACATGCAGCTCTTACATCGTAATTCTGACTAACAGAGAAGCCACTTCAGCATTTTCAGTACTCTCTGTAAGACTGCCCAGTAGGTGGGACGCTCGATACTAGCAGGTCTAAGCAAGAATCAGGGTGTAGGAAAGATTGGGTTGACCAATAAGACATTAGTGAAAAACCGCAATGAACTTTTTGACCGATCCAATATGTATACCATTCGGAACTTATCTGTGCCCAAAAGCTACTGAGGTCAAGAGGATGTTTAGATTTCAACCCATTTATCTTTGTTTATGATTTGGTCTTCTAAGGCAGGCCCAGGTAAAGGATTCTCCAAGGGACTACATTTAGCACACTCATAGAAGATTGCTGCTGCTGCTGCTAAGTCGCTTCAGTTGTGTCCGACTCTGTGCGACCCCATAGACAGCAGCCCACCAGGCTCCCCCATCCCTTGGATTCTCCAGGCAAGAACACTGGAGTGGGTTGCCACACCTTCTATAAAATACAGAAATAAAGCTGGTTGGAAAAAGTTTTAATTTACATACAACCAGCAATATTTGAAAATGGTGGTCAAAATTCAATAAGCTGTACATTCTGAGACCCTAGAAATCCTGGATTTCATAGACTAATATGGGCTGTGACCTTTCTATAAATGGCAACATCACGTTTGTGATCACACAGGTAATGGCATTTAACACATTGCTGTTCAGCTGACATTTACCCTACTTATCTTTGATATGACAGCCACTGAAGTCAACTCTGGGATGGAAAAAGCAGCTAAATACCAAATTAGACCCTCAAATCATCCTCTTACAATTTTCATGCATAAGCTGTATAGCTCCCCTTTTTGAGAAACAAAAAACAAATATTTACATAGCAGATTCTAAAGCAATTAAAGAAATAGAACATAAATGATTCATCAGGTTAAGGGAGTATCATCCATTTTGACAGTGCACTACCCTAAAATTGGGAATTTTTCGTGTATGTGATTCATTTTCTCTTTTCCTACAAAGAGAAAGATTACCTACCATTTATTGCTTTTTCCCTCAAGGAGGAAAAATCATTCTATCTGTAGGCAGCATAGCAGTCCATCTTTTAGTTAGTTCTTTTGCACTGACTCACTCAAATTTGTCATCTTGGTGTTGTGCTTTTTCATGGTGCTTTGTGGATATTTTTTATTATCAGAATTGACATGATGTACAACCACCAAGTGACTATCTTGGCTAAAAGTCCCTGAGCTAAGGAGTCTAATGATCTTCTTGGGATCAAAGCGCAAGACTGACTTTCTCCCCTAATTTGACTTGTCTATCATCTAACTTCGGAGAAGGCAATGGCACCCCACTCCAGTACTCTTGCCTGGAAAATCCCATGGACAGAGGAGCCCGGTAGGCTGCAGTCCGTGGGGTCGCTGAGAGTTGGATGCAACTCAGTGACTTCACTTTCACGCATTGGAGAAGGAAATGGCAACCCATTCCAGTGTTCTTGCATGGAGAATCTCAGGGATGGCGGAGCCTGCTGGGCTGCCAGCTGGATTTCTTACACTGCTTCTTTTACTAAAATATGTCACTAGAATTCTGCAATCTTATTATTTAAAAATAAAGAGAGAGAGAGAGAGAGAGATGATTTAAGTATTTTGCGTTTTTACCTGAGTCACTAGTTCTTAAACTTCCATACTGGATAGAGGAACCTTTTCATACAGGATATACTAGGCAGAACTTCCATCTAAAAATGTGTAAAAAGGGATCCTGTGTTAGCTGAGGATACTGGGGAGAGAGGCTAGTCAAGTAAAGATGATGAATCTAGACCATGATCCCACAATTATTTCCCATCTTCAACCAACCACCCCACTACGGATCTTCTACATTACAAAATTTGAAAATGACTAATTCATAATATGATGCAGATTTGTTTTAAATAATGGTTAAACATTTTACACCTGAAAAAAATGAACATACATGATATCATCAACCTACTCTAAATATGGCTATCACTTGCCTTTGACTCCCAGATTATTAAAACATTCAGTACAGTGCAGTTCAGTAGCTCAGTCATGTCGAACTCTTTGTGACCCCATGGACTGCAGCACGCCAGGCTTCCCTGTCAATCACCAACTCCCAGATGTTGCTCAAATTCATGTCCATTGAGTCAGTGATGCCATCCAACCATCTCATCCTTTTCATCCCCTTTTCCTCCTGCCTTCAATATTTCCTAGCATCAGGGTCTTTTCTAATGAGTCTGTTCTTTGCATCAGGTGGCCAAAGTATTAGAGCTTCAGCATCAATCCTTCCAATGAATATTCAGGACTGATTTCCTTTAGGACTGACTGGCTGGATCTCCTTGCTTTCCAAGGGACTCTCAAGAGTCTTCTCCAACACCATGGTTCAAAAGCATCAATTCTTTGGTACTCAGCTTTCTTTATGGTCCAACTCTAACAACCATACATGGCTTCTGGAAAAATGAAAGCTTTGAGTAGATGGACCTTTGTTGGCAAAGTAATGTCACTGCTTTTTCATATGCTGTCTAGGTTTGTCATAGATTTTCTTCCAAGGAGCAATAATCTTTTAATTTCATGGCTACAATCACCATCTGCAGTGATTTTCGAGCCCCCCAAAATAGTCACTGTTTCCATGGTTTCCCCATCTATTTGCCATGAAGTGATGGGACCAGATGCCATGATAGTAGTTTTTTAGATATTGAGTTTTAAGCCAACTTTTTCACTCTCCTCTTTGACTTTCATCAAGAGGTTCTTTAGTTCCTCTTCACTTCCTGCCATAAGGGTGGTGTCATTTGCACAGCTGCGGTTATTTCTCCGAGCAATCTTGATTCCAGCTTGTACTTCATGCAGCCAAGCATTTCCCATGATGTACTCTGCATACAAGTTATATAAACAGGGTGACAATATATGGCCTTCACGTACTCCTTTCCCAATTTGGAACTAGTCCATTGTTCAATGTCCCATTCTAAATGTTGGCTTCTTGACCTGCATACACATTTCTCAGGAAGCAGGTAAGGTGGTCTGGTATTTCCATCTCTGGAAGAATTTTCCAGTTTGTTGTGATCCACACAGTCAAAGGTTTTGGCATAGTCAATAAAGCAGAAGTAGACGTTTTTCTGGAACTCACTTGCTTTTTTGATGATCCAACGGATGTGGGCAATTTGATTTCTTGTTTCTCTGCCTTTTCTAAATCCAGCTTGAACATCTGGAAGTTCTTGGTTCACACACCGTTGAAGCCTTCTTGAAGAATTTTGAGCATTATTTTGCTAATGAGTAAGATGACTGCAATTGTATGGTAGTTTGAACATTCTTTGGCACTGCCTTTCTTTGGGATTGGAATGAAAGCTTACCTTTTCCAGTCCTGTGGCTGCTGCTGAGTTTTCGAAATTTGCTGGCATATTGAGTGCAGCACTTTCACAGCATCACCTTTTAGGATTTGAAATAGCTCAGCTGGAATTCCATCACCTCCACTAGCTTTGTTTGTAGTGATACTTCCTAAGACCCACTTGACTTTGTACTCTAGGATGTCTGGCTCTAGGTAAGTGACCACACCATCATGATTATCTGTACCATTAAGATCTTTTTTGTATAGTTCTGTGTATTTTTGCCACCTTTTCTTAATATCCTCTGCTTCTATTAGTATAAGTAAAATATTATACTGTAATTTCTCCTTAAAAAACTCATTCTCTAGTAATGATTCATAAATTCTCAGGTTTTATCTTGAATTCCCTGGAAAAAAAAAAAACCCAAATTTGCC
The DNA here is from genome assembly GCA_006410935.1 of Redunca redunca. Taxonomy (NCBI): domain Eukaryota; kingdom Metazoa; phylum Chordata; class Mammalia; order Artiodactyla; family Bovidae; genus Redunca; species Redunca redunca. Next base: position 1,058,796 of record SJYQ01000266.1, on the reverse strand, counting down.
TTTATTTGTTAAATTGTTTAGAGAACTTCATATGCCCAATACTGGTAATGACATTAATATTTTTGGCTAAAGTCTTCCATGAAAGATTCACAGTAAAGTTCAAGAGCCTCTCACTTTGTTAAGGGTCTGGAAAAACCTGAAAGAATTGTGCAGTAATTCTTGGAAACTGATGCATTGATGACCTCTCTAAAAAGAGACACTCTTTTCTTGCCCTTGGAAGTAACTGCTATTATATATTCATCCCAGTCAAAAATGTTTATAATCTTTGCTATGGTTCTTATAATCTTATTTTTCAAATGCATGCCATCCTAGAAGTGGCATTCTGGTGATTTGCAGAGAGATACTTAATCACCAGATAAAGCTCTCCCTCCGTAACATGAGAATGTTCTCTGCATAAAGGCATTGTGGAAGAGCGGGTGAATAAAGGAGAAAATGATGGTTATTTATAGAGATATTTACAGTATTGTTCCATCAGGACCCCACTTGTCATCAAGTATTAAAGAAGCTCCCTTTGGAAAATGCACTCTTTCTATCTTCTGAATGTTTGCTAAGCAAACCAACTGTTTTTAAGGTTTATTGGAATAAAATAGCTATGGGTATTACTGGCACTTAATGATTCACAGGCTGAAACTATACTTCCTTTAAAATGGAGAGGAGAAAATACACTTTCTTCTTTTAAAGAAATCAGCAGGGGACCTGTCTGGAGCATCTGGAGGAGAATTACAGACAATTGCAGACAGATTATCTCCCACCTTCTTAGAGCCTACATTCACCAGATGATTCGCCTCAAGCTAATCAATGATTTAAAAATGAAATCATGCTTCCTGTGTCCTTCATGAATGAAGAGGCTACTAATGATTTATCATCAGTAGGGTATGTATTCTGTTAAAAAACAGGTAGAAAGTCAGTCATCTAGTCTTTGCTACCTTCATTTCACAGGTACTTATTGAGCACCTACTATGGTGTAAGGCGAGCACCTACTATGCTGCAAGGCAGACTGCATCCTTTGAAGTTTATAGCTACCATTTGATGATGTACACAGACACCATCAAGACTATCTGTCTGGTGAAGTTATCATAGTATAGAATTTGTGACTCTCAGCCCCAAGGAGTTCATGAAAGATGCTGGCCTAATTCCTAGATTTATCTGCATGTGCCCATTGATGAGTTACAGAAACAAAGCTCATTAGAAACTGAAGGATAAGCCAGTGAGAAAAATAATTGAATGCAGGGACCAGGGAGATGCACAATGTATCCCAACCAATGCATTCTTAAGAATTATAAGGAAATAACTTCAAACTCTCTCTTGCTGTCTGAGTTTATATAAGTGCAAACTCAGACTCTCAATGTCCCCATTTATAAAATGGCAATCATACCTGATTTCACAAAATTGTTGCTATTAAGTGAATAATCTTTATGCAGTACTTATCACACATTAATTCAAAAAATATTTTCTGAGCACGTGTTATGTAGCAGACATCATAATAAACACTGGGAACACAACAGTGAGTGAATTGAACAATGGCTCTAAGGGATTTGGAGGCCAAAGAGTGCAAAGAAGAGGTTGATGTCCATCAGCACAGGGAGAGTTAGCCACAGGCTTAGTGCCAGGTATAGTCAGTGTAGGCATTACTTGTCAGGTGAGCAGGTTGAGTCCTGCCAAATATCCCTCCATCATTTTTTTTCTAGCTTTTCTAAGGCAATGGCACCCCACTCCAGTACTCTTGCCTGGAAAATCCCATGGATGGAGGAGCCTGGAAGGCTGCAGTCCATGGGGTCGCTGAGGGTCGGACATGACTGAGCGACTTCACTTTCACTTTCACTTTGGTTGTACAAGGTCCCTTATGATTGATAGCTGCATTCAACATACATCTCCAGAAAGCTAACAGTAACTAATAATAACTGAGTATATACCATGTGCCTAAAATAAATTTCACTCTGCCTAGGGATCTGGTCCCCTCTCTTACATGATTTTCCCATCTATTTTGTTTTAATCCAGTTAGTATACATAGTATATTTGTTAATGTGCCAAGCTAGTATAACAGGAGCTATGCTTTCCAGATTTCCTGTCCTCGCAGCACTTGCTACATGAGACATCTCATCTGAGAACTGGAAGACAAAAGTGAAATTGTTGCCACCTTTTTAAATTTGAAAGGTAGGTGCAAGGCACAAGACAGAGTTATAGCTCCTGTGTGTTTAGTTGCTGGATGAAGGTCACCAGTTTCTCCTGCAAGTTAATTCTAACATGGAAATTGGAAGCAGTGAGTTACATGTGTGGATTCACCTGTCTTCAAGGTCTCTGGTCCATTCTTGCAGGTTCCACTTTGCCCTTGCTTCCTCCACTTCACATCCATCTTCCTTCCCGACTGCCTGGGTGGCTCACTTCAAATTCTAGCACAAGACACCAAAGCAACAGCCTCTCATCTACTTTGTAACTAGTAGATGAGAAATTATCATTGGGAAAGTTAAATCTCTATATAAGTCCTATATATGTTATCTAGGGCTTCTACTTCTCTGACTGATAAAGTGCTAATTTCAGACCTTATTTCATTCCTCTTTCAAAGTTCCTGGGAAGATGACTGAAGGAGAAAGCCACTTTGATGAATCTCTATCTTTTAATGATTTTGAAAAAAAATACTTTAATGAGATAATTCAGGTACTGTAAAACTACCTTTAAATAATATAATTCAGTGGTATTTAGCATATTCACAGATTTATAAAATCATCACCATTATCTAACTCCAGAATATTTTCGTCAGCTCTAAAACCTGAAGCCCACTAGCAGTACTCCCCATTCTTCCCTCCCCTTACCTCATGGCTACCAACAAACTGCTTTCTGTTTCTATGAATTTGCCATTTCTGGGTATTTCATATAAATGAAATACTACAGTATATGGCCTTTTGTGTCTGGTTTCTTTCATTCAGCATATTTTCAAAGTTCATTCATGTTGCAGTATATATCAGTAGTTCACTTCTTTTAATTACCATATAACATTCCATTGTCTAGATGTACATTTGATTTATCCATTCCTCAAATGATGGACATCTGGACTATTTCTAATTTTGGCTCTTATGAATAATGCAGCTGTAAACATTCATGTACAAATTTTTGTGTGAATGTATGTTTTTAATTCTCTTCAGTATATATATTCAGGACTGAAACTGCTGGGTTTTATGGTAACACTATGCTTAACATATTGAAGAATTACCAAAGTGTTTTAGAAAGTGGCTACACCATTTTACATTCTCACCAGCAGTGCCTGAAAGTTATGGTATCTTCACCAACCCTTGCAATTATCTATCTTTTTGATTACAGCCACCCAAGTGGGTGCAACAGTCATCTGATTATGTCTACCCTCTCTTTTGAGATGAGTCTAGGTAATCAGAAAGAAGAGTGACAACTCTATTGACTCAGGGAAAAGTGGTTTTCTTTTTGCTTGTTTTTTTTTTTTTGTTTTTCTTTTTACCTTGAAATTTACAGGGGCCTGGAAAATCCCACGGACAGAGAAGCCTGGTAGACTACAGTCCATGGGATCGCAAAGAGTCGGACACAACTGAGTGAATTCACGTTTCACTTTCACTAATACTACGATCATCAGTATACTTTGTATTGGCATAGTGTTATCTTAACAGGAAATTATTTCATTATAACATACTACTTTCTCCTTTATCCTTCAAGAAAGACAACAAAGATGCTGCTATGTTCACAGTATCTCCAGTATATGACAATGCCCAGTAAACAGTAGGATCCCAGCTGAATGGCTAATGGCTAAATCCCATTCATCTTATAGATGCTGCTACTAACTCGCTTCAGTCATGTCCGACTCTGTGTGACCCCACAGACGGCAGCCCACAAGGCTCCCCGGTCGCTGGGATTCTCCAGGCAAGAACACTGGAGTAGGTTGCCATTTCCTTCTCCAATGCATGAAAGTGAAAAGTGAAAGTGAAGTAGCTCAGTCGTGTCCAACTCTTCACGACCCCATGGACTGCAGCCTACCACGCTCCTCCATCTATGGGATTTTCCAGGCAAGAGTACTAGAGTGGTTGAGGAAACTGAAATTCAGAGAAGGAAACTGTTGTGTTCAAGGTTGTCCAGTTAATGAGTTTCCTAACTTACAAGTGGGTGCTCCTTGCAAAAGATTAAATGTAATTCAATAACTAATTAAAATGAAGAATGATGTTTAACATATAAGTAATGCACATTATATCAAGAGATTAGATGTTATGTCACCCTGCTTATTTAACTTATATGCAGAGTACTTCATGAGAAATGCTGGACTGGAAGAAACACAAGCTGGAATCAAGATTGCCAGGAGAAATATCAATAACCTCAGATATGCAGATGACACAACCCTTATGGCAGAAAGTAAAGAGGAACTAAAGTCTCTTGATGAAAGTGAAAGTGGAGAGTGAAAAAGTTGGCCCGAAGCTCAACATTCAGAAAACGAAGATCATGGCATCTGGTCCCATCACTTCATGGGAAATAGATGGGGAAACAGTGGAAACAGTGTCAGACCCTATTTTGGGGGGGCTCCAAAATCACTGCAGATGGTGACTGCAGCCATGAAATTAAAAGACGCTTACTCCTTGGAAGGAAAGCTATGATCAACCTAGTCAGTATATTCAAAAGCAGAGACTTTACTTTGCCGACTAAGGTCCATCTAGTCAAGGCTGTGGTTTTTCCTGTGGTCATGTATGGATGTGAGAGTTGGACTGTGAAGAAGGCTGAGCACTGAAGAATTGATGCTTTTGAACTGTGGTGTTGGAGAAGACTCTTGAGAGTCCCTTGGACTGCAAGGAGATCCAACCAGTCCATTCTGAAGGAGATCAACCTTGGGTGTTCTTTGGAAGGAATGATGCTAAAGCTGAAACTCCAGTACTCTGGCCACCTCATGCGAAGAGTTGATTCATTGGAAAAGACTCTTATGCTGGGAGGGACTGGGGGCAGGAGGAGAAGGGGACGACAGAGGATGAGATGGCTGGATGGCATCACCGACTCGATGGACGTGAGTCTGAGTGAACTCCGGGAGTTGGTGATGGACAGGGAGGCCTGGTGTGCTGCGATTCATGGGGTCGCAAAGAGTCAGACACGACTGAGTGACTGAAGTGAACTGAACTGAACTGAAGCTATTTCTTTAAGAGTATAACTTTATTTAAAAACTATACTAAAAATCACAATTTAAAATGTGAGGTCATAGTCAATAGCTCTTAGCTTAGCTGACCATGAGTATAATCTTTTACATGAAAGCATTGTCTAGAAAACTTCCTCATCTACATCTTATATAAACATTTAATAGGTAATATTCTGTTTAAAAATTCCATTAGAAATATAAGATAATATAAGAGCAAATAAAAACTGATAGGAAAATAAAGTCTGGTTATTTTAACCAGTGACGGTTTTACATTTTGAATTTACTAAATGTTACTGAATTGTCCTCTTTTAAATGGTCAAAATGGCTAATTTTATGTTCAGTTCAGTTCAGTCGCTCAGTCATGTCCAACTCTTTGCGACCCCATGAATCGCAGCACGCCAGGCCTCCCTGTCCATCACCAACTCCCGGAGTTCACTCAGACTCACATCCATCGAGTCAGTGATGCCATCCAGCCATCTCATCCTCTGTCATCCCCTTCTCCTCCTGCCCCCAGTCTCTCCCAGCATCAGAGTCTTTTCCAATGAATCAACTCTTCACATGAGGTGGCCACAGTACTGGAGTTTCAGCTTTAGCATCATTCCTTCCAAAGAACACCCAGGGTTGATCTTCTTCAGAATGGACTGGTTGGATCTCCTTGCAGTCCAAGGGACTCTCAAGAGTCTTCTCCAACACCACAGTTCAAAAGCATCAGTTCTACAGCGCTCAGCTTTCTTCATGTTACATGAATCTTAATGACAATAAAAGGAGGTTGAAATTCTAAAAAGAAGCCTATTATACATCTTAGTGATGAGTTCTATTCTATCACAACTGGGCAAGACCACGAGGGAATGATGTACAACATGGTTGCCAGAGAAATAGACTCCTCATTGAAGAACATCCAACAGCTATAGAAATATATCACACACGTTTCCCCAAATCCTTTCTTCTTGTGGTTTTAAACCAAGCCATGAGAGACAAAAAATATTCTTTCCAAAGGTATATACATATACACACTATCACAGTGTCTCACATGTGTGCATGGCCACACATTTAGCATGCAGAGGCAGAGTGAGAAATTCACTGAGATCACTCAGGACATCTCTGAGATAGCTGATGAGTCAAGGCTGGCATGAAAGCAATTGCAGAAGACCTCCTAACACAAAGCTCAAGCTCTAAAGCCCTGCTGAGGTCTTTGTGCTCCCAAAGGCCTTTAATTCTGAGAATCCCCACAGTGAGTTGAAAGTTGTCTTCTGTTCACGCAAGGTAAAGCTAGATATTTAACTGAAGCTGAATTAAGTGAAAGTAACAAACACACTGTGCCCAGAATTGATATTTCTCTATAACTACTTTGTCATCCTGAATCTCATACTGTTAGGTGTTTTATGATCTATTAAATTAAATTTTTATTCTACCATTACTGACAATTAGAAAGGAGTTCATAATTCATTGGCTAGTCCAAAAGAGTTTTGTTTTTGACTTGCATGTAATCCATGCTCATTAGAGGGCCAACATCATTCCTTGTCCCCAGGGTAGGAAGCTGCTGCACCAGAGGCTCCTGTTTAGTGAAGAAGTACTCAGGCTTCTTCAGAAACAAGGACTGGGCCTTGGACTAGCCAGGGGAATTTCAGGCATTCATACAAGGTCAACCAGTGGACAGGTAGTTGGAGACTTATTAGGAGAACTTGTTGAAAACAAAACAAAACAAAGACTCTGTCCCAAGAAAACAATGGTTATTAGCTGGTCCAAACATATCTTCTCTCTTTGAGTCTGTACAAAAATACAAGGAAGGAAAGAGCCAGTTGATAATAAAAGGAGAGCCTAAAGAAAGTGAGGGTGGGGAGTGGCCAAGAACCTAGGAAAGCCCAGAGAAGACCACCTCGCATGATGCTCGGGGAGAGACGGCATGACATCCTTATAAAAATGCCTTCTCTGTTTCTCACAACATACAACACATGAACTCACACAATAAACAAAATTCTAGTCTTGTTTCATGTTCCAGCAATGTTCAGTTAGTCTAACTGCATACACAGTCATAGTTCAAAGATTTGGTTGAAAACATCTGAAGTATAAACATAGATCTGAAAAGAAAGGAGATTCTCTGTATACAACTCCTTTCTACAGAATGCTATCTAATAGCCCAAAAGTTAGGGGAGCTTTCTTGTGCATTATATATAAAGGGAAAAAAACAGTTTTGGGCACCTACTTTGAGAATTCTATTGGGTACATGAATGTGGGGCCCTAAATGGGAAACCTTAGAAAAGGGCTAGCTTTGCGGTGGGAAACTAAGATGGCGCCTGGCAGAAGAGATAGGGGCGTGGTCTATGTTGTTTGTCAAAACTTTTGATTGGCTCTCTTGATTTCCATGCACGTGGACAGAGCATGATCACCATAGACTCCTGTTAGAATGATGGCACATGACGATTTGACCTTTAACATGATTGGTGCAACTATGGAAAGTCCCTCGCAACCCCCCCCCTCCAGCTTGTCTTTATAAGCAGGGAGCTTATGGCAATAAAGCGGAACTGCTCAGACTGAAACTCTGTGGCATCTGATTGTCTCTCGTTCGTGAGGGGCTGGGTTGGTGGACAGCAGGCTCACTTTTCCTCGGGACCCCTCGGTTCTACTGAGGGAAGTTCCACTGCCTCTCTCTTTCTGCGGAGCACCCCCAACACACGAACAATTGTAATGTGCTTAATTTTGAGAAAACAAAGGTATAGCAGAAAAAGAGTAAATGCTTACTGAGCACATACTATATGCCAAATTTAATCTTGATAACAATCCCATTGGGCACTATTCTCATCTCCAAATTGCAGATAAAGATATTGAGGGTCAAGAGGTAAAGTCAGCAGCCCAGGTCCAGAATAACTAAGAATCCAAGGCAGGGATTCTGACCTGGTTTGTACGTCTATAAGGACTGTATTTTAATGGTTACATTCGTCTGCCAATAATTAACTGCATGACCCTGAGAAACCAATTAACTACCCTGTGCTTCTTCATCTGTAAAATAAGAATATTGGCATAGATAACAAACATAATTACTTTTGGCTTGAAAATCCAAAATTATGGATAAATCACTTTTGAGTTTAAAGAGGAAACATTATTATCAACACTAACATACAAGTCCTCACTTTGAGAAAAGTCTGACACATAGTAGGTACCAAAAAAAAGACTGAATGAATAAAAAACACATACTAGCCTTATTAAACATATTATTAAATCCTCATATCTTTGGCAACTCACTCCAGTACTCTTGCCTGGGAAATCCCATGGATGGAGGAGTCTGGTAGGCTAGTCTATGGGGTCGCAAAGAGTCGGACATGACTAAGCAACTTCACTTTCGCTTTTCACTTTCATTCACCGGAGAAGGAAATGGCAACCCACTCCAATGTTCTTGCCTGGAGAATCCCAGAGACAGGGTAGCCTGGTGGGCTGCCGTCTATGGAGTCACACAGAATCAGACACGGCTGACGTGACTTAGCAGCAGTAACCACTACTATTACTTTTTTTACAAAAGCAGGAATTGAGCCTTACAGAAGAAAAAAGTGACTTGCTTACAAGTCACAGAGTAAGTGATGAAAATAGCTTCAATACAAGCAGCTTCAAATCAAAATGTTGGAACTTGACTGAAAAGATAAAAATTGCATGAGTCTACAATTTCAAGTTTGAGCATTCCTTGGCATTGCCTTTCTTTACTGCTGAGTTTTCCAAATTTGCTGGCATATTGAGTGCAGCACTTTCACAGCATCATCTTTCAGGATTTGAAATAGCTCTACTGGAATTCCATCACCTCCACTAGCTTTGTTCGTAGTGATGTCTTTCTAAGGCCCAGGATGTCTGGCTCTAGATGAGTGATCACACCATCATGATTATCCAGGTAGTGAAGATATTTTTTGTACAGTTCTTCTGTGTATTCTTGCCATCTCTTCTTAATATCTTCTGCTTCTGTTAGGTCCAACCATTTCTGTCCTTTATAGAGCCCATCTTTGCATGAAATGTTCCCTTGGTATCTCTAATTTTCTTGAAGAGATCTCTAGTCTTTCCCATTCTGTTGCTTTCCTCTATTTCTTTGCATTGATCTCTGAAGAAGGCTTTCTTATCTCTCCTTGCTATTCTTTGGAACTCTGCATTCAGATGCTTATATCTTTCCTTTTCTCCTTTGCCTTTCACTTCTCTTCTTTTCACAGCTACTTTTAAGACTTCCCCAGACAGCCATTTTTCTTTTTTGCATTTCTTTTCCATGGGGATGATCTTGATCCCTGTCCATTCTGAAGGAGATCAACCCTGGGATTTCTTTGGAAGGAATGATGCTGAAGCTGAAACTCTAGTACTTTGGCCACCTCATGCAAAGAGTTGACTCATTGGAAAAGACTTTGATGCTGGGAGGGATTGGGAGCAGGAGGAGAAGGGGACCACAGAGGATGAGATGGCTAGATGGCATCACTGACTTGATGGATGCGAGTCTGAGTGAACTCCGGGAGTTGGTGATGGACAGGGAGGCCTGGCGTGCTGCTATTCATGGGGTCTCAAAGAGTTGGACACGACTGAGCAACTGAACTGAACTGAACAATTTCAAGTTAGTTTAATCTTTAGTATGAAAGTGAAAGTGGAAGTGAAGTCGGTTAGTCGTGTCCGATTCTTTGCGACCCCATGGACTGTAGCCTACCAGGCTCCTCCCTCCATGGGATTCTCCAGGCAAGAGTACTGGAGTGGTTTGCCATTTCCTTCTCCAGGGGATCTTCCTGACCCAGGGATCGAACCCAGGTCTCCTGGATTCCAGGCAGACATTTTAACCTCTGAGCCACCAGGGAAGTCCAGTCTTCAGTATAGAATTGTTTAAAATGTTTTATACCAAACCATGAACACACAGACAGGATAGATTTCAGGAAACCTACAGTTAAGAACAGGAAATCTGTTATTCTCAGTAAAATTCCGGTAAGTCATTACTCTCTCATTTCTAGTCTTGCTCCACAAAGTGGGGACAGACTCTCAGCATACAGGTAGGGAATAAGGAAAGGTTAAATGTAAAAGACACAGAAGCTATTTGTTTTCAGAGGCTCATTTTCCTGGATAGATGCCAAATAAGAGACTTCTGAAGCTTTCAGACTGGTGAGGTCCGAATTGTTTTAAGAATGAAATGGGAATGTACTCCCTTACCAGGTGGTTTTATAAGATGAGCACAGGACTCAGTTAACTTTCTCAGGACTTGCTTGCTCCTTGATCTAGATCTGCATTTACTATTCAAAGAACTCAGGCAAATCACTAACCTTCTCAAGGCACCACTTTCCCAGGTCAGAGGAGCCCCTAGTCTCCTCTTAGCCCAAAGAGTTTCTGATTTCACTTGTGAAATTCAGTTTCAGGGGCTCCAGAAACCTCAGTACTTTCATTCACGGGGCCACTTTTCGATCAGTCTATTTGGTTACACATAAAAAACTAACTCAATTGTTGTGTTTCTTTTGTATTTTATACTGACTTTTGAAGCATAGGATATATCCCCAGTCTCCAGAATTTGATGATAAAGTATTTTAAAAATATTCCTTAAACTCTTGATTGAATAGTGAAAACATAACTTACCTTCTATTCATATTTTCAAAGGATTTCATATACTTCTGTAAAATGCTCTACCAAAAAACTTATTTCTATACTTTGAACTGAAATTCTTACTAGGACAGGTTTCAAAATCTGCTATAACACTACTTTCAAAAAGATAAAAATCGTGCGTAGGGTGAGGAAGCAATTGTTATCCACTTGCTGCTATTTCTTTTTTGTTGTTGTTTTTATTGCTTTTAATCAGCTTTCTCCATACTCTGTTTTATGATGCTTTTACAAATTGATTCAGAAAGGGGGTGGCCACAAGGCCTCAATTCTAAGAATCTTGTAGAAAAATTTATTACTGACTTTCAAAAATTGTTGAAGTTAGATTATTCTGGAATATGAATACCAAACTAAAATCTCTAATATCATGGAAGATCCAAATGAACAATGCAAATTTACTTTTAGAAGACTATATTTGGGTTCACTTCAGTTCAGTCGCTCAGTCATGTCTGACTTTGCGACCCCATGGACTGTAGCATGCCAGGCCTCCCTGTCCATCATGTGTGGGTAACCAAAGAACATAGCTTTTGCTGAGTTAGGGAAAGCCAACCTGCATCAGTAAAGATAAGTCATACATTTTATAAAGAGGCATAGTTTAATCAATTCAAGTATGAACTTCAGTTTTACCATGCTATGCTTTTCTTTTTGGAGTTTATTTTTTGGATAATCCTGATTTAAATAATAGTTAAGAATTCTAAGTTCCATATGAACTGCCTGCAAAAGGGAATTTCCAAAGTGCTTAAAATTTATTTTCCTTAGTCTTTATAATAGTTCTCCTTCAGCTGTCATGTACTATTTAACTGGTCATCAAATTATTTTTCAAAGATTCTGTAAAGGTAAGTTTCAATCTCATTGCCCTTCATAAAGCTTACCATAAATGCTAGCTAGTTGTTAGATCTGGGGAAAAAAAAAAAGTCTAAACAGGAAATTGTGTACAGCAAAGAGCAGTTTTAAATCATCATATTTATTTTTCTCAAGGTATCTAATCTAGAGCATGCTACTAAAATATCATTCCCAGTGCATGGGAAGAAACACATTCTTTCAGGGTGGAAGTGTTAATTAATGTGCATGACATAGAGAGAACAAGAAAAAGGTTAGAGCTGATGCTTCTGCTAATAGCATTTCTAAAAATAGAGGGGTTTTGAAACAATGCATTTTCATGTTAACTTTCTCATAGCTCTAGGATTAGTGATAAGATACATTGATTGGCTAAAATAAAATCACCATTTACACAGATATTTACATGTACTTCAGTATCAACCAGTTAAATCATTTTTTTCTCATCAAAACTGATGTCATAGTAGGCAAGGTGTGATGGGTTCCCTCCTTCATATAATCTCCTCCAATGTTTTTCTTGGGTTAGCAACAGGAATAGATTTCACTCTGACATGATTACCAAAATGTCCTATAAATTGTTAACACAAAATACAGATGTACTTGTCTCCTTTTTCAGTGTTGTCTAATAACATGTCCCAGTGACAACTTATCCCATAAACACACCAAGCTTTCTTCTGGTCCTCAAACACATGAAGCTTTTCTATAATTCTAAGTCCTTGCCTGTCTCTCCATGTTTCTCTGTCTAGAACATCTATCAATTCTCCTCCAGGTAAGCTCTAGCAAGTCATTCAAAGCACAGATCAAGTATCTCTTCTGATACCATCTTTCCTAACTCTTCTAATTTGGTGGATCCTAGCAGTTGTCTTCACAATAGCCATTTCCAGTCTCTCTCTTCCTTGCTGGCCTTCTATTTGAGAAGCTAGAAATTAATATTCATCTTCCGTGTTTCCTTTGCAGCCTAAAGTATTCAAGTGACTCAGTTCTAGCCAATGAGATGTGTGATATCTGCTTAGAGGCATCCAGGAGTACTTTTACTTCCTAAAAAGTGTGTTAAGAGAACTCTTTCACTGATCACTCTGACTGCTTATGTTCTTTGACAGTAATCTTATGAGCCTATGATTTCTGAGTCCCAGGAGTCATTCTGCAACTCAGAAAAAAATGATGAGGTTGGCAGAAAGGAAGTATGGGAAGAGCACATGTTTACGACATCGTGTTGAAAACAGTACCAACACTGGGATCATCTACCAAAAAGGTCTGACTTGTTTTAGCATTACTAACTGCTTTTGAGAGAATCCAGTGGATACTCCTAGCCAGGGGAAATACTCCCAAAGCATTCCTATGATCTCTCTCTCTAACCTCAGTTTAAAGACTGTAAAGAGGTTAACAGGGACTTCCCAGGTGGCGCCAGTGGTAAAGAACTTGCCAGTGCTAGAGACATAAGAGATCCTTAGGGTTTGACCCCTGGGTCAGGAAAATCCCCTGGAGGAGGGCATGGCAACCCACTGCAGTATTCTTGCCTGGGGAATCCCATGGATAGGGGAGCCTGGCAGGCTACAGTCCAAGGGGTGGCAAAGAGTCAGACATGACTGAAGAGGCTGAGCATGCCCACATGCACAAAGAGGTAACAGGCACTGGCAAGGATGCAGAGAGATGACGGAAACCTTGTGAACCACTGTCGGGAATGTGAGTTGGCTCATTCACTCTGGAAAACAGTATGGAGATTCCTCCAAATTAAAAATAGAACTACCAAATGATTCAGCAATGTCACTTCTGGATACACATTCAAAAAAATGAAAACAGCATATTGAAGAGAGATCTGAATTCCCATATTCATTGCAACATTATCCACAATAGGTATGTAATGGAAATAACCAAAGTGTCCATCAACAGATAAATGTATAAAGACATTGTAATATACATATATGCACACTGGAATATCATTCAGCAACAAGAAAGAAGGAAATCTTGTAATCTGTGACAAGATGAATGGACTTTGAGGACATTATGTTAAGTAAATTAAGTCAGACAGAGAAAGTCAAATATTGTATGATATCACTTTTACATGGATTCTTAAAAAGCTGAAGTCTTAAAAACAGAAAGTTAGAATAATGGTTTCCAGTGGCTGGGAGCTTAGGAAGGGCCAATGGTGGGAGAATTGAGAAGGCAGGATTGCAACTAGTAGATAAATAAATCCTGGAGATATAATGTATAGCATAGTGATTACAGACAACAATAATATATTGTATTTGTATTATAAATATCAAAGTTGCTAGGAAACTAGATCTTAATTGTTCACAGCACAAAGAAGAAAAGATAATTATGTGAAGTGATAGAAGTTCTAGCTACACTACAGTGGCAATCATATTGCACTATATGGATGAAATCAACACACTGTATAACACACTTATACAATATCATATGTCAACTATATACCTGTAAAAATAAATTAAAAAATAAAGATTATAAACTCACCATTCCCCTAGCATCAGATCAAGCACAGAACAGAAAAAAAAGTCTATTCATGTCTATTCAGATAGACATAGACCTTGCCTTCATGGGACCACAAAACACACCATAAACCATTATCAGCATTTTGTTCAAATACATATTTGAAAACCAATATGTGGTTTTGCTGAAAATTGCTTTGAAGAAAAACATTCATACATGTGATAGGATACTGAACTCAGAAAAAAAAATATTCAAATTATCAAAGATACTGATTTTCAAACTTTAGGTTTGAGGGTTATTTTTTCACCAACACAAATTTATATGATGGATGAGAGGAATGATCCTGCCTCCTAGGATGGCAAATGCCACAGTGACCCTTGAGGTATCCCTGAAGACCCTGGGATGCAAGGGAGCATAGAACGAAAATGACAAATTAAAAAAAAAAAAAAAGACAAATTTATTTCAACTAATTTTAAAAGCAGGAAAGGAAAGTCCCAAAGGCTAGAACATTCAAGTGAACACCCTTAATAGCCACAGAACTAGAACTAGAAGCCAGAGGCTTGGTGTCTCCATCGCAGCATACGCTCTTCTATCCCGTGATCCACTGACCCACCCATACTGAAAGTCAGGAGACATTTGTAAAGGACTGAAAAATCCGAGATAGATGTTTTTCTGGAACATGTTAATATATCCCAGGAAAAATGGAGAATATAGAAAAACCAACCAGCTTGGGAAAATCAAGGATTCCTGTCTGTCTCACCAGACAAACCAAAGTGTGTGAGAAAAAATGTGTTTAGGTCAAAGGTCATATCTTTCAGGCAGTGGCTGCAGGTCAGTTCTCTCATGGAAGTACGGAAGTTCAGCTAAAACAATGTCAACATTTTTCATTTTCTGGGTTCTGGGAGGCTTCACTCTGCCTATTACGCCCTGAGAAATCACTTTATACTCGCTTCCTTGCAACGTGCTCCTGCTTTGTTGTATAAAAGCCAAAGGGAAAGTAATCTCTAAATGGGTCTGCATCCCACAGAGTATTCACTTAGATGACATTCAAATCTGTTTTTCAGGGTTTTTTGGTGCCATTACAAGAAATCATACAGTCATTACACTTCAAATCTGACAGTTCTTTCACAGCATGAAAGGCAGAAATTAGGTCCAAATGTATTTATTTAAATGCAAGGTTTCACTTACCACCAGGACATCTGTGAAGACTGAAAGATGACAGCAGATTGGGACGTCTGCACGATTGTTATTTTATGAACCCCCAACTGTGGATCGCCAAGCTCAAATATTTTAAATTCAAACAATAAGCCCGTTAAAGGGAACTTTCAACTACTATCTCTCCCTCCAGTTATTCAAAGAACTCCATTTAATTCACTTAGCAATCACATTTCCGAATGAAAGAGAAACTTTGGCTAAGAACAGCTTTAGAAATGTATTTGAAGACAAAGGATTCAATCAGGCAGCACTTAATTAGTCAGATTTCAAAACTTCCATCAGAGTTGTACCTGAGGACAGAGCACAAAATGTCAATCTTACTTGCAAAGTGTCCACTTATGTCAACAATGCTCTTGCTCCTTATTTTGTAGGGGTAGGAAGACAATTTTCCTGTAAAGTATCAAAGCTCTTATAGCCCCTATATGCCTCCAACGGCAGTGGACAGGAGGGAATACATGAGCTTGATTAAGACTCAATTTTTTGTAAATCTTGCCTCCTTTTGGTGACCTCAGCACCTGAGGTTGTACCTCCCCAGGTCCTTTACACCAGGAGTCCCTGATGATCTAATGCCTGATGACCTGAAGTGGAGCTGAGGCAATAGTAATAGAAATAAAGTGCCCAATAAATGCAATGTGCTCAAATCATCCCAAATCCATCCCCCTACCCTGGTTCATGGAAACACTGTCTTCCACAAAACCAGTCCCTGGTGCCAAAAAGATTGAGGACCATTGTAAAGTTCATACCATGAGTAGGAGACAGGAAGGAAGCCCTTTATTCTCAAACTGTCCTGACCCAGGATGCCTTGCCACTATCTTTAGTGCTCAAAAGGGAAACCAGCTCCTTGATCTCTCAATACTCATGCTTTCATCTACTTCCATCTGACCCAAGTCTAGCAGAATGAATTTCATTATGCATTTTACCCTGTTTATATTTTGTCATCATAAGAAGGCCCCTATTCTCAGGTCCTCCCTTCATCTGCTATCTTGTAATCCCCAGAAGTAGCGTGGATGTATGTCCCAAGTGGTCATGGATGGAAAAAAGCATATAACCATGGTTTCAGTAAATTATTGTGTGGAAATCTCAAGGACCCTCAATACAACAAGGCTAACGTTCTATATTTCCCTACATGATTACTCTCTAACACTCCTAGACAACTACTGATTTCTCAACACATCTTACTCAAAATCTTTAACACCTCTTTTCCATTCTAACACTTAGCTGATAGACCTTGGCTACTATTTTCCTGGAAAACAACAAAACAAAACAAGCAAACAAACAAACAAACAAAACTGAAACAATTGGAAGAGAATTTCCACAGAAAGCCACCTTACTTTTCCCTCTAACTCGATCCTCATACTACAAGGACATAATCATAGCCTTTACCCTACCTACCCTCATATTTCAGTAGAAAAACTGCTTGTATTTCTAAAGTCAATGCATTGCAATTGTGTATTAGATCCAATCTCCTCCCACCTACTCAAAGACACAACTCTGGCAATTCTTCCTTCTCACTCTTAATTTCTTCCTCTCTATTGGATCAATTCCATCAACATACAAACATGCTGTTGCATTGGTAATGTTTTTTATTTAATTGTTTGAGCCCACTGCACTTTCCAGCTACTACTTCCCTTTACAGCAAAACTCTTAAATGTTGTCTCTGCTATGGTCTCTAATTCTTCCCCTCCTATTATCCTTTAAATCTCATCAAGCTTTCAATTATTTCCCTATTGGTTAATGCCTCCCACATTCATAATTCCAAAAGTCATTTCTCAGTCATCTTAAAATTTGACCTATTAGCAGCATTTGACACCGACATCCTGTTTTACTGGAAACAATGGAAGGGTTTTCTATGAAAGATCAGAAGGTCAGGTCAGTTTTGGACAAGTAACATTTCAGATGTACATGATTAGACATCCAAGGGGAGATGTTTAGTAAGCAGTTTGGAGTTCAGGGGATGGGTCCAGGCTGGAGATCAAAACTAGGGAATCATCATCATGTGACCTGAGATAAAAACCATGAAACTGCTGAGAGCACTAAAGAAATAAGCAAAACCTCAAGCACATCTCAAGGGAAAAGGGGATAGTCAGACATCCCAGTAATCAACAGTTCAAAACACATGGAGATAATGGTAAAGGAGATGATGCAGAACCTTGTAGTAATGGTGAAAACTTCAGGAAGATAATCAAGGTTAGGTGGAGAAACATTTTAATCACCAGAGATTCACAGGGGCTTGGGAAAGCAGACTGGCCACAAGAGGCCCCACCTGTGTAAGAAATAGAAAGAAAGAGGGGATTATACTTCCCAAGATCTGCATGTGGTGGGGTGAATGAAGGGTGAGGAGCAAGAATTTAGGGAGTTGGATGAGATGGAGAGTGAGAAAGAAACAGAGGAATAGAGAAATATGTGTGATCCCTGTCCTAGAACCTCTAGGCATCTGTATCAAACTTACCAGTACACAGAATGCTCAGTGTAAATAGGCTTTTCAATGGAAACTATATAAGCATCAGATTCTGTGTCTGGCCATAACTTACATCTAAGAGGGAGAAGGCCATGGGGATGCAGATCTCCTGGAATAAAAGCAGCACAGTGAAGTTTGATAATCCCGGGTGGAGCGGGGTTGGGGGTAGGTCTTCAAGCTGGCTCAGATCCTGAAATGGAAAGCCAACTACAAGAAAGCTCACATGGTATACAAGTTTCATATATACTACCTTATTCAATAATCACTTGTGTTTATGATGTTGGAACTAGTGTCCCATTTTACAGATAAAGAAAAAAATTAATGAAGTCATATAAGTTGCTCTTGTTCCTCTGACTAATTTACGGTCTTCTGGGACTCAAATCCAAGCCTTCCGAACCACAAAAACCAATCTATGCCTTTCGTTCACTATTCCTTTCTCTGATAAATGATCTTAGTAATCAAATGCAAAAAAAAAAAAAAAATGTAGGTAACTGTTCTTATGATTCAACTCCATTATGCTGAGTTTCCATGGAATACAGAGTTCAGGTTTTAATATTATTTATCTCAACATCTGGATGACTAAATTGCTTTCATTGTTTTATTCTATAGATTAGGGAATCTTTCATTTACAATCAGTGTATTATTGACATAAATATTTTCCTTTTAAAAATAAACTAAATTGCTAAGACTCAAAAATCAAAAGAATTTATACAAATATCCCAAATTCTAGGTCATCGCGAAAAATCAGAAGGCTAGACAATACCCACACAGAGTTGGACACGACTGAAGCGACTTGGCAGCAGCAGCAGCAGAAAATACAAAACCTGTACTCCCAAAGAGCAACAGTTGTCTGGTGCTGAATTTCTAACCTTTACACGAGGTATGTGTCCTTCACTCTCTGGAGCACCACTCACTCCCTGGAGCACCAGCAACTTCCACTCCCTGGAGCACCAGCAACTTCACTCTTTCATGTCCTGCCTAGTCCCTGTGAGCATCCAAGTTTGTCAGTCCTGCCTAAGTTCAAAACATTCCATGTCTACCTCATTCTTGCAATGAATTCAAAATACAATTCAAAATAAACAATGACCCATGTCCAAACACATAAATGTGCAGACTAATCCTAGAGTCACCTAAGCAAGTGTACCTTCTGCAGCAGAAATAATATACACGAGGGTATCATCTCTTCAGAGATTACTTCTATAATTCTCAAGAGGAACACAAGAAGCAGATGTAGGTTCCAATGCTGTCGCTGCATTCTCTCAGTTACTAAAAGCAGGAGAAAACATGTTGAAGGATTTTTCTCATGTTAACTAGGACAATACAGGCAGGCCTTTCAGGAAGTGGATCGTGTCTTACCACTGGGAAGACTAACAAGAGCTGTAGTTCCTAGCACTTCTCCACCATGGGAACTCCGTGGGTATGAGTACTCCACCTGAATGCCATTCAGTTGCAGACATGCAGTATATAGGCCAAAGCACCTAAGATTAGCTGGGTGCATCGTCATATTGTTTTCATTTCTACTTTGTAGGACAAATTGAGAGTGCCAAGATAATAGTTTAGCAAAACACATATTGAAAACAAAAGAAACTCTTAATATTATTCTACTTTGGAATCTGTGTTTGACTTTTTGCAACCCTATGGACTGTAGCCCGCCATGCTCCTCTCGTCCATGGGGATCCTCCAGGCAAGAATACTGGAGTGGGTTGCCATTTCCTTCTCTAGGGGATCTTTCAGATCCAGGGATTGAACCAACATCTCCTACGGCTCCTGCATTGCAGGTGGATTCTTTACCACTGAGCCACCAGGGAAGTCCTTACTGCATTTACAGTCATCATCAATAGCAGGATGAAAAAAAAAGGGAGGGGGGGACATGAGAACTATTTTTGCAAAACTGGAGTACAGGCAGTTTAATAAGGCCAGCTTCTGATTTAACAAAGAAGAAGAAATGAGGCTCTAAGATAGACATTTACTAGCCAAGACCACTCAGCTCTTTAAGACAGAGCTCAAAAGTTCTATTTCACTTTTGGCTATAAGGAACAAGCCCAAGGACAATCTTGGGCTGAGTGAGTGGTGACCAGAATAAGAATCATACAAGGGAAATGAAGAAAAACTGAACTGGGCTTCTAGAACAGGAGGCTCCAAATACTGATTTTATATCCAGTCTATTTAGGTCCATCAGCAGTATAGATTTGAAAACCTTTGCCTTTAATATTATTCTCCACATATTGACCTTTTTCTTTTCTCTTCCAGCTTGAGTCTTAATCCTCCACAGGATATTTGTTATTTTGGGGGATATCTAACAACTTTTTATCTGCTTTTGGGACATCCCAATCTTTTTGGGAGAAATTCTACTACTGTGTGGTGGGCAGACCCAGTGAGCCTGATAATCAGGTTGTTCTGCCAGTGGGACAGCTATATGACCTAGGTTAGGCCAACTGGATTCTTTTGCAACCATCAGAACAACCCCAGATGATAAATCTTGAGCTGAGTGATGCAAAAATGGGAAACCATAGATTGGAGCTCATTCCTATCCACAGTGAAGAAAGCCTTGGTAAGAACATTTGTTCTTGGCTCTCCTGTGGCTACTCCACAGCTTCCCTGTGTTCTTTCCTCTTCTGGGCATGGTTCTCCATCCTTTTAGTCTGTGAACTTTTATTGGGCTGGCCAAAATGTTTGGGTTTTTCTGTAAAATCTTAAAACTTTTTGGCCAGTCCAATACAGCCCTACAACAGATCACTTGTCTCTTTAAGCTTGGCCATACCAGCTTTCGTGAATCCAAAGAACTTACATCAAAAACACTCTGCTGGGTATTTGTCTCTACAGAGCTTCTGTTCATTCCTGGCATTTGCTCTCTGGTAGCTCTAGCTTTCCCATGGCTCATGATGGTGTTCCAAGCCTCACTACGTAGCCATGACTAGGAAACCTTAATGTAAACAAGCGGGAGTAGTTCTTAAACATGCCTTTCCATCTATGTCATACACAAATCCAAAGTCAGGAGCTGGGGCCTGGGAATATGC
Organism: Redunca redunca; assembly: GCA_006410935.1. Classification (NCBI taxonomy): domain Eukaryota; kingdom Metazoa; phylum Chordata; class Mammalia; order Artiodactyla; family Bovidae; genus Redunca; species Redunca redunca. Next base: position 1,038,098 of record SJYQ01000266.1, on the reverse strand, counting down.
ATTTTCACTACAATTCTAATTGATTCTGATGCAAGTTGTCCCTAAAATACACTGCTCTGTATCAAAAATGCTCAACATTTGTTCCCACTGGTTGAATGCCTTCTTCTATCCATATTTCTTTGCTCATGTTGAAACTTCACAAGTCCCTGTATCCCCATCTATTGAAGTAAAATGCTGACTCAAGAATTAATGATTGGGAAACACGAAGATGTAGAGACAAAGAATAGCTGTTGGGATGGGGAACTGGCAAAACTTTAGTCTATAATTCTGCCACACAGCAGAATCAGCAAACTCACAGTTCCATTAAAGTATAAAGGCCTGACCCACACTCCCAAGTTGTTTTTACAGGAAGCACACCCCTCTCCATTGAAAACTGCTGACCACAAGAAAACAGACCCTAGACTGGTTTGAAACCATAGGTTGATGATACTTGAAATTTCACCTGATGCCAACCAGTCTAAGAACTGTCCAGGAACTAATCACACCTTGCACCTTGAGTACTATACAACTCCTCACTACCCACTCCAGAGTGGGTCACACAGTTTTCAGGCCATTATCCCGCTATGGCCACCTTCGCCTGGCAAAGCAATAAAAGCTACCCTTTTCTACTTCATCTAAAACTCTGTCTGCATCTCTGTATTCAGCACCAGTGAACAGAGGCGAAGTTTCAGCAACAATGTTTGTGAGAAGAAAGTCTGTTGGGCGCAGCTCTCTTCATATGCCAGGTCCATTCAGTCTGTAGAATGGTTCAGGGGACCACTCTCTCTGTGCAGCGACCATGAGACTTTCCAGGAGCTTAAGAATGGTCAATCAGTTCATACCAAGCCATCCCTAAAGTAGGGTCTGTGGTCTGTTTTTTTTTCTTTGTTTCTTTTTTTTTAACCAGAGGCTATGAGTGACAGGCGAAGCATGTGATGCTACAAGATACCTGAGTAAGAAAGCAGGTTCCTGACTACCTTGCCAGCATGCTTTCCATGTACCATTTAGAAGGTCGTTCTGACTTGGTTCATCCTTTGAAAATAGGATCCAAGATTTAATGAAATGTGTTTAAATTAACAATTCTCCTATCTAGGAGGTACAGACCTCTAATGAATAATTGGAAGGCCGATTACTTACATATCCGTATTCTCTTGTTAATCACTTTAATTACCACCTTCTGAATCTTCTATGCAGCAAAATCTCAAAGAAGCCTTTCTCTCCAGAGAATGATAACACTTTCCTGTGGAGCCCTAAACTTCTTTATAGAAAACTAGGTCTTAGAGTACTAGGGTAAGTCTCATTTTTACGGAAATGTATGATCCAAAATGTCCAAACTTCCAAAAATTATAAATGTGAAAGGAACCATACTTATTTTTGAAAATAAGATAAAAAAATATCTACCTTGGGCATTTACTTAAACAGTTTCTCTGTAGGTGAGTTTATTTTCTAGCCTCTTTCTGTATTCAGTGCTTACAGAGGCCTAACATGGACCAAATACTCAGCTAGGAACACAAGATAGCTCAGATAAGTTCCTTGCCTTCAAGGAACTAAGAGCTTAGTAGTGGAGACAGATAAGAAAAAAGCATAAGCAACACACATGTGACTTAATGTAAATATGTATGAATACAGTGTTATGAGGTTAAGGAAACCAATCATTCTGTGATGAAAGGAGTTGGGAAAGAGACAAGATGGGGCACTGAACAGAGTTTGAGAGAACCAGCAAGGTAACCAAAGCAGGAGAGTGTAGGCTGATTAAAATAGACAAGATTCTATACAAAGGTATAGACATGAAATGAAGAATCCAGCATAAGACTGGACAACAAGAGGAGAACTGGAAAGATTTGTTGTGAAGAACTGATATGCTTCATAAATGGAGAGCTAATGAAAACTGGTGATCTACTGAACGTTTTCAAAAACTAACTTTAAGAGAAGGGGAGCAGACGGACTGAGAAGGGACAAGCTGGGGCAGAGGGATCGGATAGAAAATTGCCTTCAGATCACAAGAGAGATCTGCAGGAACCAGGATGGAGAGGAGAGAACTAGTCTAGAGCTAGTTCAGAGAAACCATGGACTGAATTTGCTTACAGGGGCTCAAAGTTATTAGAAGCATGAGTTTTGGGGTCAAATGAAGTTGAATATAAACTGGGGCTCTGCCACCCATTAAATGTCGAACATTATACCAGTTATCTGAGTTTCACTTTCTTCATCTTTAAAATGAAGATCATGTTATTGAGAGGATTAAATAAGCTAATGGTGTAAAGCACTTAGTATAAATTAAAGCCTAGCATGTAATAAATGCTTAGCATTCACTGAATGCTGGTATTATGACTATCATTATTATTACAAATATTCTAATGAATAATTGATAGAGAGAGAGCGCAGAGAAGGTCATTGGAAATCACTATCAAGCTTGAAAGTCTGGTAAATGATAATGCCATTAATGACAAAGGCAGTGACTATAATAGTGAGCATTCACTGAGAGTTTAACATATGCCAGGCAGTGTTTTCAGAGGTTTGCATACACAATCTCCTTTAATCCTTATAAGAATCCCTGATATTTTCATCTGCCCTTTACAGAGGCAAAAACTGAAGTACAGAAAAGTTGAATAGCTTGAGTAACACAGCCAGTAAGTATCGGAACATAGAAACTTTGGTTTAAGAGCGTGCCCAGAGAAGACAAGGGATGTTCTGGGATGGGTAAAGGGACCTTGGTGAGGGAAGAGAGATATCACTAGCTAGGTGGAGTTTAACAAGCTCAGAGACACTGATGTGGAAAAATGTAGCAGTAAAGTTAGAAATGAAGGTACGTTCATAAATCATTTTTCTACTCAAAAGAAAGACCAAGGAACAAAGAACCTGAGATAGCAAAGCATAAAGAGCTACTGCTAGCAGGAGATTAATCAGAAAGGCGGAAGTGCCTCAAAAACAACTTTGCAAGGAAAAGAGAAAATACAACCGGAATAATGCAAGCTCAATTTCCATGCAAACTTCTCAGGAAGCAATCCACGTGTGAAGGAGAGCGGCATCTGTACTACTCCATTCTCCCAAAATTTATATCCCCAGTGCCAGCCGTGAGAGTCACATGGCTAGTGTTGTTCCTTGAACAGCTCTGTCTCAATGAAACAAAAGGGAAATCAGGATTTTTCCTCTTGGGGCTGCTCATCAGGAGGTTTCAGATGGTAGAGAAAGGAAGAATGTGGCTTTCCTGCCAGGGACTTCACCAGGGGCTTCTGGGAAATCCACAGCCCCATCTGGTTCTGAATGACAAAACTCACTTGGCAGTCACTTCTGAGGGGAACAGCCCGCATCAGTTAGCCCTCCTAGTGAGCGCTCCCTGATAGAGCATTCACAGAAGCCTGCAGGGAAGGTGGAGTCTCCACTGCTAGCTCTGGAAGCTTGCCTGAGAAATCTTTCCTTATCCTAAACTTGTCACTATTCTTGAATACCAGAGCTTTTTTCTTCCATCTTCAGCATAAGAGCATCCTTTGTAACTACCCCAGGGTTTATGGTATGTTTTCCTCTAGAGCACATAACACCTGGGAACCTACCTGACCCATGACTTCCATCCCTGTTCTAAGGCTGCATATAGACACGCACAGCCCTTGCCCCAACACAGGCACCTCTCCAGTCAAGTTTATGCCAAATGAACCTAACTCTCGTTCTGACTGGACAAGGGATAGACACATGACTCAGAGTTCACCAGTGAGATTCTCTCCTCTGGACATTTACGGGCTCTGGATGGTTTGAGCTAATATCATCAAAGGGCAAAGACCACCATTTGGGGAGTCTCTTTTGGCTGTAGAAAGATTGATGCAGAAAGCAGACACACAGGGAACACTCCAGATCTTCCTTCCAGTCCGTTCCAAGGCCTAGATGAACTTACTGCTTTAAAATGTTATGAAATAACCCTGTTTTTCCAGTGAATTACCTTTTTTGGATTAGTTAGAATCAGGATCTGTTACTTGTAACCCAAACAACCTCCACTAAGATATGCAATAAAGAAAATTATATAAATGCAAATGTTGCTGGAAATTTCACTCTCCAGAAGCCCAAGATAAGGCAGAAATGAGCTCTCTCTCTCTGTAATATATTTCTGGGCAAAAATAACAATGATGATGATAAACAGAGTTGCTTATACCTTTCACTTTTCAAAGTGTGTGTATTAGTTTATGTTATTTAATCAAGACTGTTGGTATGGCATTTCAGTCTTTGCTAGTAGAGAGTGAAACTAAAGCACAGAAAAATACCCTCATTCAGCCTAATTTATCTGCATTCCTGGACCTTCCATGTAGTCATGTTGGAATTACTGGTTTGAAAATTTATAGTGTTATTTGAAATCGATATTTGGGATGGATGGATCACTGATTAGGAAAGCCTCATCACCCCTTGATTTTTTCTTTTTTAACAGTAATGTAGCTCAACTCCTTTGAACCTACTTACAGTGAAGATAACACATTCAACATTTCCTTTTGGAGAGTGGATGTTCATGTCTGCAAACCTCAAGCTGACATTTAATATGCAAGATTACTGCTGGACAAATTTCAAAGCATGAAAGATAAGCATTCTGTTCATGACACACCTTCAAGAGCATAAGAATGTATGCATCATATTATCACTATTTTTTTTAAACTTTGCTATACCTCCTAATATAAAAAATCTGTTGTGTTTTTAAGTAGTTTCTCTCCACCTACTAACTGCCCTTCCCATTTCCTGTCTAAATTCTCTGGGCTTCCATAAACCCTGACTTTTGATGCTTGCTTATGTTTCAACAGATAGCATTAACATCCACTTGGCTATACGAGGCTGGGAACTCACTGAAGACAGGGAATTTATCATTTGTCTCTGCATTCTCAGCACCAAATACATAAGCAATTTTTAACTATTTGCTGGATGTTAAAAAGTGAGCATGCAGCTCAGGGACAAAGAGCTTTAGACTCTGTGGGTGTCAATTCATGTTTATTAATGAAGTGCATACCCTTTCACTCATGACACACATTTATGCTAAATGTTATGGGAAGGAGAAAGTTGAGGAAAAGCATAAGACATTATTCTTTCTGTGATGAAGATTACAGGCAGAGTACTTATACAGAACTGATGACTATTTTTTAGCTTTACTGAGCTGTGACTGACAAATAAAAAATGTATATATTCAAGGTGTACAATGTGATATTTCGATAAACATCTCTGCTGTGAAATGATTACCACCATCAAGCTAATCAACATTTTCACAGTTATTCTTTTGTGTGTGTGTGTGCGTGTGTGTGTGTGTGTGTTGAGAACATTTATGATTTACTATCTTAGGAGATTCCAAGCACACATTATTATTCACAATAGTCACCACACTGTAAAAGAACTTATTCATCTTATAAACGAAAGCCTGTATCCTTGGAAACATGTCATGGCTACTGTCATAATCATCGTCAACCTATTTGTTAATCATTTATTATATATCAAGCATTCTGTTAAGTTCTTAACATGAATTATTTAATTATCACAAGCCCTTCTGAGGGAAGTGTTATTACTAATTCTACTTAATAGATTAAGAAACCGAGGCTCACAACGTTTTAAGCCATTTGCTCAAGATGACAACTAGAACATAATTTTGAACTCAGATTTGCCTGTCTTTAAAGTTAATAGCTAACTCCATGCCAGAAAGACTATACCATCTTTAAAGGTATAAAGAATACAGAGAAGAGAGATGAGATGAGGAAAGACTTTAAAAAAAAAATCCAACTCTTGATAACTCTCAGAATATATTAACCTGACCATCCTTATTTGGACATAGGCATGTATTATAAAACTGCAGAACTTCTAGTCTCTCTGAAGAAAAGCCCTTAAGTAATGGTACAAAACAGTTTCTATAGAAGTTGAAAGCTTGATGATGAGCCAAATTTACTGCTGAAGGTTAAATTGGAAGGCTCCCAGGCATCATGGCAGAGGATGGGGCAGGCCCTGTGTGGGATTTATTGTTCCTGAGGAAAGCAGCGGGCCCAGCACCACTAATCAGATCATACATCAGTAGAGTGATTACTGTTGACTCTTCTCGACACACAGAAAGACAAACAAGTGGTCTGAAAGTAAACGAAAGCAGAGTCTCTCAAGCTCCTTCATCTCGCACGGGAAAGCTATGAATCACCTTGGTAAAGGATTCATCATCTTTAGGTGTCACCTGGGTCATAACAGAGGTGTTAAGTTCTGTGCAAGATGGCTTATATCACAGATACAAAACAAAGAAGCCAAGAAGAATAGGGCAATAACAACCTCCAAAACAAACGATTAGTGAGAGTGAATTCCCTTTATGGGCACATTTACATAAACAATGAGATTTGAAAGAGCTCTGAATTGAGAGTCAAATCTGAATTCTACTCCCTGTTCTGCCATTAATTATCCCATAGGATTTTGTTGACATGCTCTGAGCCTTCATTTCCCTATTTATCAAACAAGTAGTTGGCTGATGAACACTTTAGTTCTTAATGTTTTAAACTGGCATTGATTACAGGTAGAAACATCATTTAGAGAAATTGTGTAGACTGAAAGTCAGTAAAGTTAGTCAGACAAAGACAAACATCATAACACTTTTATGTGGAATCTAATAAAAGGGTACAAATGAACTTATCCACAAAACAGAAATAGAGTTACGGATGTAGAAAACAAACTTATGGTTACCACAGAGTAAGTGGGGAGAGGGCTAAATTGGAAGATTGGTGCTGACATATACACATTACTATATATAAAATAGAGAACTAATAAGGACCTGCTATGTAGCAGAGGGAACTCGACTCAATGCTCAGTAATGGTCTACGTGGGAAAATAATCTAAAAAAAGTGGATATATGTATATGGATAATTGACTCACTTTGCTGTGCACCTGAAACTAACACAATCTTGCAAATCAACTATTCTCCAATAATTTTTTAATATTATTTTAAAAAAGAAAGGGCACCTGGGTTGTAGTCTGATTGCCCAGATGAAAAATTCCCTCTCCTCTCCAAGCCTTACTTTCCCTGTCTGTAAAATAAAAACATTGGATTGAAAGGTCTCCAAAGATTCTTTTAGCTATAGAGGTCTTAAAATCTCTATTTTCTTAATCTTACAATACTAACTTTAGGAAATAACACAGGTGATCATTTTGCCTTTAAGAGGAAGGAATATTTTCAGCTCACCCAGGAGTCAAATGCAAGTAAAATTCTGAAATAAAAACAACAGAAGGATAGATTAGACTCTGACAGTACTAACAATCTATGTTCTTATCCGTGGGGGAAATGTAGTGGCTGGATTTTTAAGGCAGAAACAGAAAGAACATTTTCAAAACTTTCCTTGTGAGAATACAAATGCAAATGCAGGTTTGCTGGCTGGAGTTCAGCTGAGTAGAGGCACAAGGTCAGAAATGCTGGTACAATTGTGTGGGTGCAAACTCAGGCATAACAATGTAAATCATAACATTTCTTTATCCCACCATCTCATCTCCATTAACACAGTGCCTTGTAATAGCGTGTGTGTGTGTATTAATGTGTTTAAAGCATACCTAGATACCTCTGACTGACAGGTTTTGGCAGTGTTCGGTGACACGTGCCAAAGGAGATATGTGTTAAAGGATCAAAGTGAATTTTCAAACAGCCTATTAAGTAGCAAAATCCAAGACTGATGCACATATCACCATCTCCACACCTGTAGGGAACTCCATCCACTCAATAGTGAAGTCAGAGTACCTGTCATTAAGACAATTCAAATTTTAAGAATATTCCTTCTGAGCATTTTGAAAGCAATGGTATCACTGGAAACTTCAGAGGTACTAACATTTATGCAGATTTTGACAGGCCAGTTATGCAGGATGCTAAGTACTTTTGAGGCAGGAGATAGATGGGCCCCTCCAGGGTAAGCAGCTGGTGTTCGTTCCCTGTGGATAGAAACTCCAAAATATCAATAGCAGGACAATCTGAGAGCGGAAGCTAGGCCCCACCCAGATAAAAGACACCACATATTTTTCATTCTGGAAGTCAAGATGTCTCCAACTAGAAAGCTCCTTGGAGGTCAAAAGGAAAGTGATGCTAAGTTAACCACTGGCCTTTTCACTGGAATCCATCTTGGCTGAGAGATGCACTCACACATATGGGAAGATCCTGAGATGTATTAAATATGGACTCAGAATCAGGCAGATAAAAATACCTGGCCAAAGGAAAACGGAATGAAATGCCCCAAAAAAGTGATTCAAATTCCATGAGGGCATGACTATCTCTGAATCCACCCATGTGTCTATCCACATGTACTATATTCTTTCTCCTCCTAATAAACACTTTACTTGTTTCACTGCTTTTCATCTTTGTAGGAATTCTTTCTGCAAAGCTGAAGGGTCAGGGCCTTGTCACTGACCACTGGTCTAATGGCTAGGATTTGGTTCTCTCACTGCCAAGACTTGGCCTCAGTCTCTGGCCAGAGAACCAAAACTCTGCTTCAAGCCACTGAAGGATAAGGCCACACAAGATGACTTCTAGGGATGTTCTCATTAAATCCTCACAACCACCTACAGAGTAAATATGAACTTGCAACCATCTACAGGGTAAATATGAACCTAACAGAAGTTAGCTTCTTTACCCCAGTCACACGTATAATCAGCAGAAGGACTGGCTTCCGAACTGAGGTGTGGCTAATTTCAGAGCACCTGAATCTTTCATAGCTGCTAGTCTGTTGGTGTTCCTGTACTTCTGCTACTCATGTGCTATACAAACATGGAGGTGTTATGCAAAACTCCCCAATTCAGCTTTTCCAGCTAAAAAGAGAGAACAAATACAATAATAAAATCTTTGTGTTTTTTACTATCAAAGACAACATAAAATATAAACATTAAATTAAACCAAACTCTGCAACGCCTATGAGAATAGAGGCAAGCCAGTTTCCATGTTCATGCCTGCGTTTTCCAATCCATCAGTTTGTTAAAACAAATGCTTGATTTTACAGAGACATGTTGAGGATGACTTTTTTTTTAATGTAAAAATTCCCTGGGAAATTGAAAAGCTGTGTACAATTTGTTTTCACTATTTTCATCATCATTTGAACATAATAAAATACAGTTCTTGGAAAAGAAGAAAAATTCCTATACATCCTATGTTTTTCTTTAAAAATACATTCCTTTAAAACTGTATCTCATATGCTGAAAGACTTTAGAAGCCTGAAAGCTTACTTTGCAAGAAGAGACATGTGCATCCAAAGGAAATTCTGTGATTATTCAATTGTCCTAATCACCCATCTTGGAGGTGTAAATTTGGAGGAGACAACACTATCAACAGAAGTTGTCAAGAATGTTTTCAATCAGCATCATTTTGCCCCTATCAATGGTACAAGCAGCAATCCTCAATTCACAAAGCAGTGAGCATTAGCAACCATTAGCACCAGCCTCCCAGATGGAAAGCACTAAGAATCTGGCTACAAAAAAGAGAAATCACTCTGGTGTACAAAATGAGTGGTTGACAATTTTAGAAATACAATTTGCTATTTGACATATTTCATTAAATATGCACCACATCGATGAGCTTTAAATTTGAAGTTTATACATAACAGGAAAGTTGAGCTTCAGAATGAAAAAAAAAGTCTACATTTTGTCTAAAACTCAAATAATTTCTAGAGCAAGAAGGAAAAGATTGCTCAGTTCAATCTAACTAGCCTCCAGTATCAAATAAAAAGTATTTGATAAGTCCTAAGTCATGAAAACAGTGTCAGACTTTGTTTTGGGGGGCTCCAAAATCACTGCAGATGGTGACTGCAGCCATGAAATTAAAAGATCCCTACTCCTTGGAAGGAAACTTATGACCAACCTAGATAGCATATTCAAAAGCAGAGGCATTACTTTGCCAAAAGGTCCTTCTTGTCAAGGCTGTGGTTTTTCCAGTGGTCATGTGTGGATGTGAAAGTTGGACTGTGAAGAAAGCTGAGCACTGAAGAACTGATGTTTTTGAACTGTGGTGTTGGAGAAGACTCTAGAGAATCCCTTGGACTGCATGGAGATCCAACAAGTCCATGCTAAAGGAGATGAGTCCTGGGTGTTCTTTAGAAGGACTCTTTGATCTGAAAATAGCACCCACAATGTTATAAGGGTTAACAAGAATCTGAGAATCTCAGTTCTATGCAACATTGTGACAAATACTATTGCCTGGCAAATTTAACAGTCACTTCTCCCTTTGTTTTGTGCTGAGAGAATCCTAACTTGTTTATCTTCCTCCAGATGGAAACATCCTTCAGGGATGCTAGATTATTCGCTAGCTTCAGGGGAAATCTTGATCATTCTAATCCAGGCAAAGTGGTTTTATTTTCCCTGCAAAAAAAAACTGCTTTAGGCATGGAATTGTGATAAAATTTGACCAGAGAAATTTAAAGCAACATCTGTTTGGGGACTTCCAGAAATACCTTCCCATTTAATTAAGGCAAAATTGGATGTTACAGTTTTCTAACTGGTCACTGTTTTTTGGTTGTGATGTTTTGAATTGCTTTGAACTTGGCAGCCCACATAAGAGAACATGAAAATTGGGTGGGGTGGGGTGNGTGGGGTGGGGTGGGGTGGGGAACAATGAGGCCATGACAAGTCAACCAACTTTGCAATCTATCTCAAGACTTCTTATCGGATGAAATAATAAACATTGTCATTTTTTTATCTGGTACTTGCAGCCCAAAGCACCCTAACTATTTATATGTCTACCCAGAGACTAAAAATTCCAGTTCTATCATAAGACCACTGATAAACATATACAGTATTAAAATAATTCAGTCACCCACACTAACAGCTTGCTCTATATTACAAAGTTGGGGAAACAATTTTGTATCATAAGAGATACAGTGCTTTTGGCAATTTTATCATGTCTACTAAATAAAAGGTGATGCTTATTAAAATATGTATCGGTAAAGACAAATGGTAGCAGAAAGAGTTTGCTCTTAACAAGAAATCCTACATAATAACCCTTTTGTACAGTTATAAAGAATATTATATTCAAGGATCTGAAAAGTCTCTAAGACTTCAATAAAACAAGATAAACTTTATAAGACTTAATCAGGGGTTTGTTTCCCAAGCTTTTTTTCATATAATCCCTTTTTCTTTAAACATATTAGTTGATCCAATGGAATAAATACTTACTAAAAGAACTTGGACCCACTCCAAGGAGTGGTGGCTGCGTGGGTCAGGAGGGAGGAGAGGAGCTACTCCATTTTCAAGGTCAGGAGGGGTGACCTCGTCCAAGGTAACGAGCAGTGGCTGCGTTTTGCTAGAGCAGCCATGAAGAGATACCCCAAGTCCAAGGTAAGAGAAACCCAAGTGAGATGGTAGGTGTTGCGAGAGGGCATCAGAGGGCAGACATACTGAAATCATAATCACAGAAAACTAGCCAATCTGATCACATGGACCACAGCCTTGTCTAACTCAATGAAACTAAGCCATGCTGTGTGGGGCCGCCCAAGACGGACGGGTCATGGTGGAGAGGTCTGACAGAATATGGTCCACTGGAGAAGGGAATGGCAAACCACTTCAGTATTCTTGCCTTGAGAACCCCATGAATAGTATGAAAAGGCAAAATGATAGGATACTGAAAGAGGAACCCCCTAGGTCGGCAGGTGCCCAATATGCTACTGGAGACCAGTGGAGAAATAACTCCAGAAAGAATGAAGGGATGGAGCCAAAGCAAAAACAATACCCAGTTGTGGATGTGACTGGTGATAGAAGCAAGGTCCAATGCTGTAAAGAGCAATATTGCACTGGAACCTGGAATGTCAGGTTCATGTATCAAGGCAAATTGGAAGTGGTCAAATAGGAGATGGCAAGAGTGAACGTCAACATTCAAAGAATCAGCAAACTAAAATGGACTTGAAGGAGTGAATTTAAGTCAGACGACCATTGTATCTACTACTGTGGGCAGGAATCCCTTAGAAGAAATGGAATAGCCATCATGGTCAACAAAAAGGTCCAAAATGCAGTACTTTTGATGGAATCTCAAAAATGTGAGAATGATCTCTGTTCATTTCCAAGGCAAACCATTTAATATCACAATGATCCAAGCCCATGCCCCAACTAGAAATAATGAAGAAGCTGAAGTTGAATGGTTCTATGAAGACCTAGAAGACCTTTTAGAACTAACACCCAAAAAAGATGTCCTTTTTGTTATAGGGGACTAGAATGCAAAAGTAGGAAGTCAAGAAACACCTGGAGTAACAGGCAAATTTGGCCTTGGAATATGGAATGAAGCAGGGCAAAGGCTAATAGAGTTTTGCCAAGAAAATGCACTGGTCATAGCAAACCCCCTCTTCCAACAACACAAGAGAAGACTCTACACATGGACATAACCAGATGGTCAACACCGAAATCAGATTGATTATATTCTTCCAGCCAAAGATGGAGAACCACTATACAGTCAACAAAAACAAGTCCAGGAGCTAACTGTGGCTCAGATCATGAACTCCTTGTTTCCAAATGCAGACTTAAATTGAAGAAAGTAGGGAAAACCACTAGACCATTCAGGTATGACCTAAATCAAATCCCTTATGATTATACAGTGGAAGTGAGAAATAGATTTAAAGGACTAAATCTGATAGAGTGCCTGATGAACTATGGACAGAGGTTCCTGACGTTGTACAGGAGACAGGGATCAAGACCATCCCAATGGAAAAGAAATGCAAAAAAGCAAAATGGCTGTCTGAGGAGGCCTTAAAAGTAGCTGTGAAAAGAGGAGAAGTGAAAAGCAAAGGAGAAAAAGAAAAATCTAAGCATCTGAATGCAGAGTTCCAAAAAATAGCACAGAGAGATAAGAAAGCCTTCCTCAGTAATCAATGCAAAGAAATAGAGGGAAAAAAACAGAATGGGAAAGACTAGAGATCTAATCAAGAAAATTAGAGATACCAAGGGAACATTTCATGCAAAGATGGGCTCGATAAAGGGCAGAAATGGTATGGACCTAACAGAACCAGAAGATATTAAGAAGAGGTGGCAAGAATACACAGAAGAACTGTACAAAAAAGATCTCCTGTCCAAGATAATCTCGATGGTGTGATCACTCACCTAGAGCCAGACATCCTGGAATGTGAAGTCAAGTGGGAATTAGGAAGCATCACTATGAACAAAGCTGGTGGAGGTGATGGCATTCCAGTAGAGCTATTTCAAATCCTGAAAGATGATGCTGTGAAAGTGCTGCACTCAATATGGTCAGCAAATTTGGAAAACTCAGCAGTGGCCACAGGACTGGAAAAGATCAGTTTTCCAATCCCAAAGAAAGGCAATGCCAAAGAATGCTCAAACTATTGCACAATTGCACTCATCTCACACGCTAGTCAAGTAATGCTCAAAATTCTCCAAGCCACGCTTCAGCAANCATGAACCGTGAACTTCCTGATGTTCAAGCTGGTTTTAGAAAAGGCAGAGGAACCAGAGATCAAATTGCCAACATCAGCTGGATCATAAAAAAAGCAAGAAAGTTCCAGAAAAACATTTATTTCTGCTTTATTGACTATGCCAAAGCCTTTGACTGTGGGGATCAGAATAAACTGGAAAATTCTGAAAGAGATGGGAATACCAGACCACCTGACCTGCCTCTTGAGAAACCTGTATGCAGGTCAGGAAGCAACAGTTAGAACTGGACATGGAACAACAGACTGGTTCCAAATAGGAAAAGGAGTATGTCAAGGCTGTATATTGTCACCCTGCTTATTCAACTTCTATGCAGTGTACATCATGAGAAACACTGGGCTGGAAGAAGCACAAGCTGGAATCAAGATTGCCGGGAGAAATATCAATAACCTCAGATATGCAGATGACACCACCCTTATGAAAGAAAGTGAAGAGGAACTAAAAAGCCTCTTGATGAAAATGAAAGAGGAGAGTGAAAAAGTTAGCTTAAAACTCAACATTCAGGAAACGAAGATCATGGCATTTGGCCCCATCACTTCATGGCAAATAGGTGGGGAAACAGTTGAAACAGTGGTTGAACTTTATTTTTGGGGGTTCCAAAATCACTGCAGATGGTGATTGCAGGCATGAAATTAAATGATGCTTACTCCTTGGAAAGAAAGTTATGACCAACCATAGATAGCATATTCAAAAACAGATATTGCTTTGCCAAAAAAGGTCTGTCTAGTCATGACTATGGTTTTTCCAGTAGTAATATATGTATGTGAGAGTTGGACTGTGAAGAAAGCTGAATGACGAATTGATGCTTTTGAACTGTGGTGTTGGAGAAGACTCTTGAGAGTCCCTTGGACTGCAAGGAGATCCAGCCAGTCCATCCTAAAGGAGACCAGTACTCCTAAAGGACCAGTTTCTCCTAAAGGAGAAACTCCAATACTTTGGGCACCGCATGCGAAGAGTTGACTCACTGGAAAAGACCCTGATGCTGGGAGGGATTGGGGGCAGGAGGAGAAGGGGACGACAGTGGATTAGATGGCTGTATGGCATCACCGACTCGATGTACATGAGTTTGGGTGAACTCTGGGAGTTGGTGATGGACAGGGAGGCCCGCCTATCGTGCTGCGATTCATGTGGTCGCAAAGTGTCGGACACGACTGAGTGACTGAAGTGAAATGAACTGAAAAGGACTTTGAGAAGAATTGTGTGCTTGCTTGTGTTTAGTTGCAACTGACTCTTTGTAATCCCATGGGTTGGGGCCCACCAGGCTCCTCTGTTCATGGAATTCTCCAGCAAGAATACTGGAGTGGGTTGTTATTTCTTCCTCCTGGAGATCTTCCTGACCCATGGGAATGAAATAGAATCTCCATTATCTCATGCACTGCAGGTGGATTCTCTACTTACTGAGCCAAGCATTAATTCACAGTAAAAATGGTGACTTCAATAAAACAGAAGAAAATATATTGAAAATTTTCACCATTTAAGCCTTCCTAATTATAGTAAATGTTTTTAAATGAGAATAACTAACATTATGAAATGCTTACTCTGCATGGGGCACTGTCAGAGCCACTTTAACTCATGAACTGCAGACACTCAGATGCAGAACCTCATTTAACCCATGAAGAAAAAGAGGCACAGAAAGACAAAAAGCCCTATTATGCTCTGACTTAAATCACACTCACACTTCACAATGCCAGAAAAGGAAAAACTTTATCTTACACTTAATGCTTTTGAGCAAAAAAAAATCCTATCAGAATAACAGGTGGGAATTCAGTGTTAACTAGCATCTGAAAACCTAGGATGATGGCTCCAGGATGCAGTGATGTTGATATGATCTGAAGATACTTCTAATTAAAAACACAGTTGGATTTAATTTAATCCTGTCACAAACAGCTACAGTCTTCCTCTTAGCAGCATTTGCATTTGTAGAAATCCTTTGGAATTGTTTAGGCTTTAATTTTTTAAAGCCCATAAGACCTTGGCACATCTTTCATGAGTAAAAGGAAAGACAGCTGAAGTTTAAAAGGTTTTTGAGCATCTCAGCACAGTATGTTTCTTGAAGATTGGGGAAGTATTCCAA
This sequence comes from Redunca redunca, assembly GCA_006410935.1. Taxonomy (NCBI): domain Eukaryota; kingdom Metazoa; phylum Chordata; class Mammalia; order Artiodactyla; family Bovidae; genus Redunca; species Redunca redunca. The sequence goes on along the minus strand of SJYQ01000266.1, from coordinate 1,022,671 downwards.
AATGCTGCGTATAAAGTGGGCATAAAAATAAACATTTGTCAGTTGGCTCTACTGCTCCAAAGCAGCAGCAACTAGTACATCCTTTGCCTAAGAAACACATCTTAGTTAAGTACAGTGAAGGTCATCAAATAAAGGTGGATATGTATGTCCTTACAATGCATTAAAGTATTTTAATAGCCTCTTGTCATCTGACTACCAATCAAGTGATAAAATATTTTTTAGTATCCTAAGTAAACCTACATAGACAAACAACATGAGTTTGATCAAACCATAAGTACATTTGCCCATGCATGTATATTAACAGAAATAGATATCATCAAACAAGCAAAAAGGCTAAGTTTTAGATGAAGAAATTATAACTTTTAAAAATAAACATATAAATTTTATTCTCATGTCAAAAGGCTTGGCTTAAGAGTGCATTATGCTTCAAATAAATTCTAATGTTCTCCTTCACACAAAATATTGTATTAAGGTATTTTAGAAGGAAGGTAAATAATACATAAACATAAAATCACCTCCATTTATGCTTTTTTCTTTCCAATGTGTTTTGCATCTTTTTATTTTTAAAAAGTGTGATAGTTGCTAAAATGGGAAGATATACAGATGTTCTTGTACTGATGTCATTCTAAATATAGAGGGAGATGTGTGGGAAATTCTCAAAACATCTTTCAAAAGGAAGCTGGAGACTGAGGAAGGGGTAAAGGTCATCAGACCCAATTGGTAGATAATGTCTGATATGTCTTCAGTTATTATTTGCTTCTCCTCAAAATGTTAAAATAATGTGCATTCTTCAAAGCACATCTCTACAGTCCTAGCAGGCCCCCTGAAGTATTGTCAGTTTATCACACAAGTGTTGCTCACAGAAGTGAGTATGGAGATTATGTCCACTCCTCAGAAGGTTATGCCAGAACTACCACAGGACCACCAGACAGCCTTGCTTCTGTGTCGGACAGCTGCCATTACAGCTTTGAAGAGAAAGGGTAAAAAGCCACAACTTCAAAAAAAAAAAAAAAAATGCAAAGCCATCTTGAAAATCTAAATTCTGGTTACAAATAAGACACTGGTTTCTGAGAATATAGAAACACCTTTAAATGACTGCACCTTGATGGAAGGCAGATGGAGGCCTAGAGAAATATCATAAGTTTTGCAAGAGTCTTTAAGAACAAATGAACCAGGTTATGTTTGAGATAATTTTCCCAAGTAGAATGCTCTGCAAAGGGCTCATTTTTGTCATCCATATCCATCCATATCATTTTCTTTGTCTTAAAGATCTGTTGAGTTATAATTTACATACATTAAACAGCATATATTTCAAGGATATGGTTTGATAATTTTTAACATATGTTCACATCTACAGAACTATCTCAACAATGAGGATGAGAAACAGATCCATCAGATCCAGTAGTTTCCTGGTATTCCTCCGTAATATTTCTCCTGTGTCCCTCCAATCACCCCTTTCATCCCAGGCAACCACTGACATGAGTTATACATTGCTATAAAGTTAACTTGTGTTTTCTGGGATTTTATATAAATGGAGTCATATAGTATGTACTCAATTTTTCTCTGGCTTCCTTTACTCAGCATAATCATTTTGAGATTCATCCATGATGCTGCATGCATCAGCTGTTTTAATGCCAAGTACTTTTACACCTCATGGATATATCACAATTTGTTTATCCATTCATCTGTTGCTAGACATTTTTGTTGTTTCCAGTTTGGGTTATTACAAATGAAGCTCCAGTGAACATTCATGTATAGTTCTTCGGTGTGGACATATGCTTTCTTTATTCTTGGGTAAATACCTAGGAATACAATGGCTCGGCCATATGTTAAGCGGTACGTGTTTACTTTCTTAGGAAACTATTAAACTGTTTTCCAAAGCAGCAGTACTATTTTGCATTCTCACTAGTTATACATGAGAGCTGCTCCACATACTCAAAAACACTTGGTATTTTGAGGTTTTTAGAATTTAAGAGTTCTAGAGGTGTGCTATGATATCTCCCTCTGATTTAAATGCACATTTCCCCAATGATAGTGATGTTGAACATTTTTTCATGTGCTCAATTTCCACTTATGCATGTTCTTTGGTCAAACAACCCTTTAAATCTTTGCCCCATTTCCATTGGATTGCTTTCGTTATTGAGTTACATAAGTTCTCTTATAGTCTAAAGAGACTCTATAGTCCATGTCCTTTGTTTAATGTCTGTTTGGAAAGTATTTTATCCCAGTCTGCACTCTGCTTTTTCATTTTTTAAACTGTGCTTTTAAAAGAGCAAAAACATTTTTTTTTCTTTTGGTCTTTGTATTATGTTAAAAATCTTTGACAAACCCAAATTCACTAAGCCTTTTCTCCTATTCAAGAAGTTTCTAGAAATCCAATAGTTGTTGTTGTTGCTACTGTTACTTTTAATATATATCTGTCCTCTCACTGTGGTAAATTGTAAAACTGCTCTTTCTTATCTTTCATATCTTCATGAAAACTCATTTCCTACAACTGAGTAAGGCCAGAAGGTGTTGTTCACTTTTTATAAAATGGCAAGTGTGTTTATCTCCTTCTTTTGAAAAACTAATTCAGAAAAAGAAAAAAAAGCTGCAACATTGTATAAAACATGTACGGTCATAAAAATTGCTGTTGAATTCCAAGAAAACTCCTGCTGATATGAGCAATGGTGTAAATGTTCAAAGAAGTCTAGGGTACAGTGAATTGTTTCCTTAAAGTGTGTTGGGACTATATAAAAATTGATCCTGGCTGAAAAGAAGGAAGATTTTAAAAACAGATGCAATGTTAAAACCTTCTGAGATGGTATTTAAAACTGAAGACTAAATAATTTAAAACTTTGGATAAGTTGCTTCCTGCCTTCCTTTTAGAAGTATTTTTCCCCTGGTGAGTCATGAAATTATAACTGTACAGTGATGTGCTTTTTTTTTTAACTTTTAAGAAGCATGCTCTTATTAAAATATAAATATTTTGTATTTATTCTTTTGGTCATGAATTTCCAAAGCAAAATGGTGGTAGATGATTTATAAATAGGCAAGAATAGTATTTCAAGTGAGTTCAACATAAATGTTGCTGGTTTCCTACTATGTTTAATAACTAAATGATGTGCTAAAGCACCAATGCTGGCCATGAAGACACAGAAAATGGAATAAGAAATGAAATCTGTTGTTTAAAATATTAATTTCTTACAGGTGTCCTATTCATTGAAAGATGTATAACCTCATGTAATCCACGCCTAGTGAAGAGGTCAGGAAATGGAGAGATGATTTATGCTGGAAGGGAACAGAAAAAACATTTATATCAATAAGTGGTGGAGAATAAGGATTTTAGGGGTTATCTCAAAAGAAATTAAGAAAAGATTGGATGTGAAGGACTATAAGAAGACAAGGGTGTCAAACAGAGAATTCATTCATCAGATGTAAAGTGTCAATGACCAGTAGTCATGGCAACTTCATGAGTCATTGTTCTAGAGCCTGGATCAATAGGGATAGATGAATGTAATTAAAAATTGTCCTTTGAAGGTCAGCCAAACAATAGTAAGAAGAATGGCTCGAAAAGAAGAAGGAATAAAGGAAAAAATGTATTTGGAGAAACTTAGGAATAAAATGGAGGGCGACCAGGCTAGGTAAGAAGATCAGTGGAATTTTTTTTTGTTTTTTTAAAGGCAAATCAGAGCTATTAATATTTTAAGGAATGATGCACTCTCTGCTTCACTATATGTTCCATGATTATAGGAACCACATTTTCCCTATTCATTCTTTCATTCCCAGAAGTTAGCACTCTGAAGTAAGGAATAAATGAATCTTATCTGTACCTTAAGAATACTACTGTTCTTAATCCACAATTACAGTCATAGATTTCAACATTCCTCTCATAATAACTAATAGAACAGGTAGATAGAAAATTTATAATGCTACAAAAGACATAAATAATATTATCAACCAACGTGACCTAATTGATATTTATCGAATACTCCATACAACAATAGCAGAATATGTAAGTACATGCAAAATATGTATCAAGATTGGCTATATATGGGTCATTAAAAAGTTTGAATGAATTTAAAGGGATTCAAATCATACAAAGGATATTTTCTGACCAAGACAGAACTTGATTACAAATCAATAACAGAAGGATAACTGGAAATATCTTCAAGTATTTGGAAACTGAATAACATACTTTGTAATAACTTTTGGCTAAAAAAGAAATTTTAAAAGTAGTTTTAACTGGATGAAAATGAAAACATATCAAAATTTGTGGGCTGCATCTAAAAATAACACTGAGAGGAAAATCTAAAACTAAACATCTATATTAGCAAACAAAACAGGTCTTAAAAATCAAACCTCAGATTCCATGATAATTAGAGAAATTAAGAGCAAATAATATCCAAAATAAGCAAAAAAAGTAAGCCCAACGGTTACTCCCCCAGTGAAGAAGCAGCGCAGATGCCTGCATCTGCCACTAGCAAGTGGGGGCTGGGCAGGGAGGCGCGGGCTGCAGTGATTTTTAAGAATCGGGCCGGAATGCCCTGACTGTAACCAGAGCGAACTAACTTGGGTTAGCATACCAGACTGTGGGATAGCTACCAAGCGAAAAGCTTTAACTTAAGACACCGCCAGGACCACACACAGAACAAAGGAAGGAACAGAAATAGCTGGTTGCAGACCATCCCCCGCCGGTGACAGGCAGCCAGAGCGGTAAGGACTAGGAGGGGGAAATCGCAGCCCCAGAGAGACTTTACCTACCCAACTGCAAGCAGGCTTCTTTGCTAACTAAGACTTCCTGGGGTTCTGGACAGTCACCATCTGCCTGACAAGGGGCGCCAGCGGTACACCCAGAAATCTGAGCAGCAGGGAAAGGTGATAAGTCACAGTGACCGCGCTTGCCAAACACTTGAGTTACTCGGTCCTGGGAAGGGCACAAAACTCAGGCCCAACCGAATCTGCGCCTCTGAGGGCTACCTGAGGGCCGAGCCTGAGCAGCTTAGACCAGGGAGGTGCATGCAGCCTAGGGCCAGCCTCAGACGGTTCCCGGCAGAGCAACGTAGAGCCTGAGTGGTGTGCACCATGTTCAGGGGCATGCCCAGCGTGGCTGAGACACTGCGAGCACATGCCAGTGTTATTTGTTTGCAGCATCAGAGCAACGTAGAGCCTGAGTGGTGTGCACCATGTTCAGGGGCATGCCCAGCGTGGCTGAGACACTGCGAGCACATGCCAGTGTTATTTGTTTGCAGCATCCCTCCCTCCCCACAGCGCGACTGAACAAGTGAGTCTAAAAAAAAAAAAAAAAGTGTCCACCACTGCCCCCCTTGTGTCAGGGCGGAAATCAGACACTAAAGAGACCAGCAAACAGAAGAAGCTAAACAGAGGGAACCACCTTGGAAGTGACCCCACACTGCCCACAACACCAGAGAAAATCCCAGAAATATCTTTACTATTTTTACGACCATTCTCTTTTTTGTTGTTGCTGTTGATGTTGTTGTTTGATGATTTTTTCTTCCTTTCTTTTTCTTCTCCTTTTTTTTAAACTTTATAAAATTTTTAAGTCCTCTATTTCTCCTTTAATTTTAATTTTTATAACCTACTATCTCTTTTCAAAAAAAAAATACCCTGTTTTTAAAGCAAACGCCATATATTTTTGTGTGTGTGGTGGTTGTTGTTGTTTAATAATTCTCATGACTTTGTTTTTTTTTCTTCTTGTTCTTCTTTTCTTTAATATTGTATTTTTGAAAATCCAACCTCTACTCTAGATTTTTAATCTTTGCTTTTTGGTATTTGTTGTCACTTCTGTACATTTAAAAACCCAATCTTCAGTACCCAATTTTACCTGAGAGCGAGATTACTGGCTTGACCACTCTCTCCTCCTTTGGACTCTCCTTTTTCTCCACCAGGTTGTCTCTGTCTCCTCCGTCCCCCTTCTCTTCTCTACCCAACTCTGTGAATCTCTGTGTGTTCCAGACAGTGGAGAACACTTAGGGAACTGGTTACTGGCTAGATCTGTCTCTCTCCTTTTCATTTCCCTCTTTTATCCTCCTGGCCACCTCTGTCTACTTCCTCCCTCGCCTCTTCCCTGTATAACTCTGTGAACATCTCTGAGCAGTCCAGACTGAAAAGAGCACATAAGGAAGTGATTACTGGCTAGCTTGTTCTCTCCTCTTTTGATCCCACCTCATCTCATTCCAGTCACCTCTAACTACGCCCTCCCTCTTCTCTTCTCCATGTAACTCAGTGAACCTCTCTGGGTGGCCCTCAATGTGGAAAAATTTTTCATCTTTAACCTAGATGCTTTATCGTCGGTGCTGTATAAATGGAGAAGTCTTGAGGCTACTGTAAAAATAAAAAGCCAGAAGCAGGAGGCTTAAGTCCAAATCCTGAGCACATCAGAGAACTCCTGAATCTAGGCAACATTAATCGATAGGAGCTCATCAAATGCCTCCATACCTACATTGAAACCAATCACCATCCAAGAGCCAACAAGTTCCAGAGCAAGACATACCACGCAAATTCTCCAGCAACACAGGAACACACCCCTGAGCTTCAATATATAGGCAGCTCAAGTTACTCTAAAACCACAGACGTCTCATAACTCATTACTGGACACTTCATTGCACCACAGAGAGAAGAAATCCAGCTCTACTCACCAGAACTCTTGACACAAGATTCCCTAACCAAGAAACCTTGACAAGCCACTGATACAACCCCACCCACAGCGAGGAAACTCCATAATAAAGAGAACTGCACAAATTCCCAGAATACAGAAAGGCCACCCCAAATGCAGTAGTATAACCAAGATGAAGAGACAGAGGAATACCCAGCAGGTAAAGGAACAGGATAAATGCCCACCAAACCAAACAAAAGAGGAAGAGATAGGGAATCTACCTGATAAAGAATTCCGAATAATGATAGTGAAATAGATCCAAAATCTTGAAATCAAAATGGAATCTCAGATAAATAGCCTGGAGACAAGGATTGAGAAGATGCAAGAAAGGTTTAACAAGGACCTAGAAGAAATAAAAAAGAGTCAATATATAATGAATAATGCAATAAATGAGATCAGAAACAATCTGGAGGCAAAAAATAGTAGAATATTGGAGGCAAAAGATAGGATTACTGAAATAGATGATAGAATGGTAGAAATAAATGAATCAGAGAGGAAAAAAGAAAAATGAACTAAAAGAAATGATGACAACCTCAGAGACCTCCAGGACAATATGAAACACTCCAACATTCCAATTATAGGAGTCCCAGAAGAAGAAGACAGAAAGAAAGACCATGAGAAAATACTTGAGGAGATAATAGTTGAAAACTTCCCTAAAATGGGGAAGGCAATAATCACCCAAGTCCAAGAAACCCAGAGGGTTCCAAACAGGATAAACCCAAGGTGAAACACCCCAGGACACATAATAATCAAATTAACAAAGATCAAACACAAAGAACAAATATTAAAAGCAGCAAGGGAAAAACAACAAATAACACACAAGGGGATTCCCATAAGGATAACTGCAGATCTTTCAATAGAAATGCTTCAGGCCAGGAGGGAATGGCAAGACATACTTAAAGTGATGAAAGAAAATAACCTACAGCCCAGATTACTGTACCCAGCAAGGATCTCATTCAAATATGAAGGAGAAATCAAAAGCTTTCCAGACAAGCAAAAGCTGAGAGAATTCAGAACCACCAAACCAGCTCTCTAACAAATGCTAAAGGATATTCTCTAGACAGGAAACACAAAAAGGGCGTATAAACCTGAACCCAAAAGAATAAAGTAAATGGTAACGGGATCATACTTATCAATAATTACCTTAAACATAAATGGGTTGAATACCCCAACCAAAAGGCAAAGACTGGCTGAATGGATACAAAAACAAGACCCCTATATATGCTGCCTACAAGAGACCCACCTCAAAACAAGGGACACATACAGACTGAAAGTGAAGGGCTGGAAAAAGATATTCCACGCAAATAGAGACCAAAAGAAAGCTGGAGTAGCAATACTCATATCCGATAAAATAGACTTTAAAACAAAGGCTGTGAAAAGAGACAAAGAAGGCCACTACATAATGATTAAAGGATCAATCCAAGAAGAAGATATAACAATTATAAATATATATGCACCCAACATAGGAGCACCACAATATGTAAGACAAATGCTAACTAGTAATGAAAGGTGAAATTAACAATAACAAAATAATAGTGGGAGACTTTAATACCCCACTCACATCTATGGACAGATCAACTAAACAGAAAATTAACAAAGAAATGCAAACTTTAAATGATACGATAGACCAGTTAGACCTAATTGATATCTATAGGACATTTCACCCCAAAACAATGAATTTCACCTTTTTCTCAAGTCCTCACGGAACCTTCTCCAGGATAGATCGCTTCCTGGGCCATAAATCTAACCTTGATAAATTAAAAAAAAAAAAAAAAAAA
>SJYQ01000266.1:988927-1014165 GCA_006410935.1 Redunca redunca | reverse complement strand
CACACTTCTGAATAACCAACAAATCACAGAACAAATCAAAAAAGAAATCAAATTATGCATAGAAATGAATGAAAATGAAAACACAACAACCCAAAACCTGTGGGACACTATCAAAGCAGTGCTAAGAGGAAAGTTCATAGCAATACAGGCATACCTCAAGAAACAAGAAAAAAGTCAAATAAATAACCTAACTCTACACCTAAAGCAACTAGAAAAGGAAGAAATGGAGAACCCCAGAGTTAGTAGAAAGAAAGAAATCTTAAAAATTAAGGCAGAAATAAATGCAAAAAAAAACCAAAAGAGACCATAGCAAAAATCAACAAAGCAAAAAGCTGGTTCTTTGAAAGGATAAATAAAATTGACAAACCATTAGCCAGACTCACCAAGAAACAAAGGGAGAAAAACCAAATCAATAAAATTAGAAATGAAAATGGAGAGATCACAACATATAACACAGAAATACAAAGGATCATAAGAGACTACTATCAGCAATTATATGCCAATAAAATGGACAACGTGGAAGAAATGGACAAATTCTTAGAAAAGTACAAATTTCCAAAACTGAAACAGGAAGAAATAGAAAATCTTAACAGACCCATCACAAGCACGGAAATTGAAACTGTAATCAGAAATCTTCCAGCAAACAAAAGCCCAGGTCCAGATGGCTTCACAGATGAATTCTACCAAAAATTTAGAGAAAAGCTAACACCTTTCCTACTCAAACTCTTCCAGAAAATTGCAGAGGAAGGTAAACTTCCAGACTCATTCTATGAGGCCACCATCACCCTAATACCAAAACCTGACAAAGATGCCACAAAAAAAGAAAACTACAGGCCAATATCACTGATGAACATAGATGCAAAAATCCTTAACAAAATTCTAGTAATCAGAATCCAACAACACATTAAAAAGATCGTACACCATGACCAAGTGGGCTTTATCCCAGGGATGCAAGGATTCTTCAATATCTGCAAATCAATCAATGTGATTCACCACATTAACAAATTGAAGAATAAAAGCCATATGATTATCTCAATAGATGCAGAGAAGGTCTTTGACAAAATTCAGCATCCATTTATGATTAAAACTCCCCAGAAGGCAGGAATAGAATGAACATACCTCAACATAATAAAAGCTATATATGACAAACCCACAGCAAACATTATCCTCAATGGTGAAAAATTAAAAGCATTTCCCCTAAAGTCAGGAACAAGACAAGGTTGCCCACTTTCACCGCTACTATTCAATATAGTTTTGGAAGTTTTGGCCACAGCAATCAGAGCAGAAAAAGAAATAAAAGGAATCCAAATTGGAAAAGAAGAAAAACTCTGTTTGCTGATGACATGATCCTCTACATAGAAAACCTTAAAGACTCCACCAGAAAATTACTAGAGCTAATCAATAAATGTAAAGTTGCAGGGTATAAAATCAACACACAGAAATCCCTTGCATTCCTTTACACTAATAATGAGAAAGTAGAAAAAGAAATTAAGGAAACAATTCCATTCACCATTGCAACGAAAAGAATAAAATACTTAGGAATATACTTACCTAAGGAAACTAAAGACCTATATATAGAAAATTATAAAACACTGATGAAAGAAATCAAAGAGGACACTAATAGATGGAGAAATATACCATGTTCATGGATCAGAAGAATCAATATAGTGAAAATGAGTACACTACCCAAAGCAATCTACAGATTCAATGCAATCCCTGTCAAGCTACCAGCGGTATTTTTCACAGAGCTAGAACAAATAATTTCACAATTTGTATGGAAATGCAAAAAATCCTCGAATAGCCAAAGCAATCTTGAGAAAGAAGAATGCAACTGGAGGAATCAACCTGCCTGACTTCAGGCTCTACTACAAAGCTACAGTCATCAAGACAGTATGGTACTGGCACCAAGACAAAAATATAGATCAATGGAATAAAATAGAAAGCCCAGAGAAAAATCCACACACCTATGGACACCTTATCTTCGACAAAGGAGGCAAGAATATACAATGGATTAAAGACAATCCTTTAACAAGTGGTGCTGGGAAAACTGGTCAACCACTTGTAAAAGAATGAAAACTAGATCACTTTCTAACACCATACACAAAAATAATCTCAGAATGGATTAAAGATCTAAACATAAGATCAGAAACTATAAAACTCCAAGAGGAGAACATAGGCAAAAACCTCTCCAACATAAATCACAGCAGGATCCTCTATGATCTACCTCCCAGAATACTGGAAATAAAAGCAAAAATAAACAAATGGGATCTAATTAAAATTTAAAGCTTCTGCACAACAAAGGAAACTATAAGCAAGGTGAAAAGACAGCCTTCTGAATGGGAGAAAATAATAGCAAATGAAGCAACTGACAAACAACTAATCTCAAAAATATACAAGCAACTTATGCAGCTCAAGTCCAGAAAAATAAATGACCCAATCAAAAAATGGGCCAAAGACCTAAATAGACATTTCTCCAAAGAAGACATACGGATGGCTAACAAACACATGAAAAGATGCTCAACATCACTCATTATCAGAGAAATGCAAATCAAAACCACAGTGAGGTACCATTTCACACCAGTCAGAATGGCAGCGATCCAAAAGTCTATAAGCAATAAATGCTGGAGAGGGTGTGGAGGAAAGGGAACCGTCTTACTCTGTTGGTGGGAATGCAAACTAGTACAGCCACTATGGAGAACAGTGTGGAGATTCCTTAAAAAATTGCAAATAGAACTGCCTTATGACCCAGCAATCCCACTGCTGGTTATACACACTGAGGAAACCAGAATTGAAAGAGACACACGTACCCCAATGTTCATCGCAGCACTGTTTATAATAGCCAGGACATGGAAACAATCTAGATGTCCATCAGCAGATGAATGGATAAGAAAGCTGTGGTACATATATACAATGGAGTATTACTCAGCCATTAAAAGAATACATTTGAATCAGTTCTAATGAGGTAGATGAAACTGGAGCCTATTATACAGAGTGAAGTAAGCCAGAAAGAAAAACACCAATACAGTATACTAACACATATATACGGAATTTAGAAAGATGGTAATGATAACCCTCTATGCGAGACAGCAAAAGAGACACAGATGCATAGAACGGACTTTTAGACTCTGGGGGAGAGGGAGAGGGTGGGATGATTTGGGAGAATGGCATTGAAACATGTATACTATCAGGTAAGATGCCATCCAGTCATCTCATCCTCGGTTGTCCCCGTCTCCTGCCCCCAATCCCTCCCAGCATCAGAGTCTTTTCCAAGGAGTCAACTCTTCGCATGAGGTGGCCAAAGTACTGGAGTTTCAGCTTTATCATCATTCCTTCCAAAGAAATCCCAGGGCTGATCTCCTTCAGAATGGACTGGTTGGATCTCCTTGCAGTCCAAGAGTCTTCTCCAACACCACAGTTCAAAAGCATCCATTCTTTGGTGCTCAGCCTTCTTCACAGTCCAACTCTCACATCCATACATGACCACAGGAAAAACCATAGCCTTGATGGACGTGAGTCTGAGTGAACTCCGGGAGATAGTGATGGACAGGGAGGCCTGGCATGCTGCGATTTATGGGGTCGCAAAGAGTCGGACACGACTGAGTGACTGAACTGAACTGAAGAAACGAATTGCCAGTCTATGTTCGATACAGGNTTTGGTGCTCAGCCTTCTTCACAGTCCAACTCTCACATCCATACATGACCACAGGAAAAACCATAGCCTTGATGGACGTGAGTCTGAGTGAACTCCGGGAGATAGTGATGGACAGGGAGGCCTGGCATGCTGCGATTTATGGGGTCGCAAAGAGTCGGACACGACTGAGTGACTGAACTGAACTGAAGAAACGAATTGCCAGTCTATGTTTGATACAGGATACAGGATGCTTGGGCCTGGTGCACGGGGATGATCCAGAGAGATGATACGGGGTGGGAGGTGGGAGGGGGGTTCAGGATTGGGAACTCATGTACACCCGTGGCTGATTCATGTCAATGTATGGCAAAACCAATACACTATTGCAAATCAAAATAAAGTAAAAATTAAAAAAAACTTTTAAAGGGCAGAAATTAATAAAGCAGAACAAAGAAAAAATAGAGATAAACAAAATCAGAACTGGTTTGTTAAGAACATAAGTATTAATAAAACTAAAAATTCCCTAGTATATTGATCAAGTAAAAAAGGGGAAGTTATATATGCTTATTATCTCAATTGTGGTGATTGTTCATGGGTGCATATAGATATATGTCAAACAATAAATTATGCACTTTAAATACATGTATCTTACTGTATCAATTATACATTAATGAAGTTTTTAAAAAGAAATAAATACTGTCTTAGTAAGGTTCTCAAAAGGCTTCTGTTTCATATCATGTCTTAGTATCAACTTTTATCAACTATTAAATCCACATATAGTCTTTCTTTTCCTGGAGAATTCATGTGATCATGTACAATAGCTGTAGCTAGCAAGCTGTGAGTAGAAGTATCTAGGGTTCTGGGGAAAGTCCTTACTTTACAAATAAAAGTGAAATACATCCAGCTAGGACAGTCTCTCACTCTGACTCTTTCTTCTACTTTGAAACTACACGTAGTGTCTGGGAGTGTAGCAACCATCGGGTGACTCTGACAAGCAGCTAAACCAATGCCAGTCACCATTCACCTCTCTACATAATGTACCTAATAAGAGAAAAATAAATCTCAAATGTTTACTTCATTGTTTGTCAGGTTTTATTTGCAAGTAGATACTTTGTAGAGAAAAAAACATAGCTTTTTCCCATCCTTCTTGACTTTTCATACATTAATATCCCTCTTTTACATCTCTACCAGAATTTCACCCCCTCGATTTCTCTTCCTGAATCTTTCTGTCATTTTTTCAGTAAGTCTTAACAAACTACAAATGTATTCCTAAGAACCACTGATATTTCACCAAGTTCTAAAAAGGTAAAATTCATTCAATGACCAGTAAACATACAGAATATGTTCAACACTGGCCACCAGAGAAATGCAAACAAAACCACAAGATCCCAATTCATATGCACTAAGATGGCTATAATCCAAAAGACAGATGATAATAAGTGCTGGCAAGGATATGGAGAATAGGACTCTATATTGCTGGCAAGAATATAAAATGGTGTAGCCACTTTGGAAAACAGTGCTGAAAATAGAGTTAACATGTGTTTCTGCAACTAAACTCCTAGGAAATGAAAACATACACCCACATGAAAGCTTGCATACAAATGTTCACAACACTATTATTATTAATAGTAATCAAAGCAATAAATAACTCAAATGTCAATCAACTATGAATGTAAAAATAAAAAGTGGTTGGAGAAGGCTCTTGAGAGTCACTTGGAGAGCAAGAAGATCAGACCAGTCAATCCTAAAGGAAATCAGTCCTGAATATTCACTGGAAGGACTAATGCTGAAGCTGAAACTCCAATACTTTGGCCACCTGATGCAAAGAACTAACTCATTGGAAAAGACCTTGATGCCAGAAAAGCTTGAAGGCAGGAGTAGAAGGGGACGACAGAAGATGAGATGATTGGATGGCATCACCGACCAGATGGACATGAGTTTGAGCAAGCTGCGAGAGTTGGTGATGGACAGGAAAGCCTGGCATGCTGCAGTCCATGGGGTCTCAGAGTTCGACACAACTGAGCAACTGAATTGAACTACATATGAAACTTGAAAACATCACACTAAATGGAAGAAGCTAGTTACAAAAGACCTCACATTGTATGACTTCATTTATACAAAATGCCTAGAACAGTAACATTTATATAAAGTAGATTAGCGGTTGCCAGGAGATGGGAGGAGGAGGGTAATGGGGAGTAATTGAAATAGAAAGAGTTTTTAGTTAGTTATTAATTAATCAAATATTTAGCTGGCAGAATTCAGTTTTTACTCCCTCCATAGGGACTTAAATTATTAGGTAGTTTACCTGTTTTCACTAGTCTTCCAGTACAAGTTTTACAAAAGAACTGCTACCAAGAAATGCCCAAAGAATAGAGCTCAAAAAGAAGTGTAGATTTTTGCATGTCTCAAAGAGCCCTGGCTAGAAACCATTTACCACTTACTATTTTAACCTTCAAATATGTAGAAGTATGGCCATGCTATATTGATGAAGATACTTAAGAGTACCTCATATTTGTATCATGTTTATAGTATAGAAGCAAATGGTCTCTCCCACCTCTAAAATGTCGTGTTTATAATGCCATCTGATCTCACAACCCCAAGAAGAAATCAGGCTTAAACTATCATATAATTGTTGTCATTTAACATGTTTGCTTGAACAATGTTTTTCTAAAGCTCAAAAATCTTGGATGTTCTATTTAGTCAGTGAATATAGGGAAACAGTGCACTTACACTACAAACTGATTTCTGGACAATCCTATGGTTAAAAATATTTAATGTGGCAGCCAGAACAAAGTTCAAGATATAGAAGTATTAATACTTCTCAAAGAGACAGAGACATAGACATAGAAATAAAGATTCTCTTAGCTAATTATCTAGACTATTTTCTTAAGAAATTACTTAAAAAGTCAAAAATCACCCATGGGTAGATTATTTGGAACAAGCATTAGAAGCCAAAACATGAATTCACATTTCCATTTAAATAACTCTTCATGTACAAGCCCAGGCTTTACAATCATTGAGAGGCCCCAAACCACAGCTTCATCAGCTCACTACTCTTCCATTTTTTTCCTGATGGTTTCATCATGTCATAAAATAAGGCAGTCTTTTTAGCTCATCTTCTATTGTCTCAGTTTGTCTCTTTCTTTTTCTTCTTCCTTTGCTATTATAAATTCATAACACCTTAGGCCTGACCTGCTTTAATAGATTCTCAAATGCTTCTCGCCAAAGAATATAAAGTCCATTGTAAAGAGTCTGACAGGAGGCAGTGCTTTATAAAATTCCAGTATACAGTAGAAAAAAATACATCCCTTTAAAGTTTAAAGATTTTATTCCCCTCTACAAAAGATACTCAGAGAAAAAAAAAGCTCCTTTTAAAATGCCTTGCCCTGTCACTTCATTAATATTTACATTTTCTCTTATGCTGGTGGCTACTTACTGGATATCTAAGTATGTTTCTACTGTAAAGGGCAATTTTCCCCTAGTTTTTCATGGGCCTTTCAAACAGTAGGTCAGTATTCACTTGGTGGATTTTTATTCCTCGAAGACATCTAATTGCCTTTGATTCCTCTTTCCTAAATATTTTGTTTGATTGTGACCTTCCTTTGAACTCCACTTGCTAAGGAATGGGCCTATACTTTCTCTTCGATGTTCTTTGCTCCTGCCCCTTGCAGTTCTTTGCACCGATGGGGCGCTGGCAGGCATGGCTGTGAAATGGGGGAGGATAGGGCTGTGGCCAGTCCATAGTGCCTCTGTGCAAATTAGAAAAAGGCACCTCTCCCTGCAGCAGCCACAGCCCTGCAGGTGTCCAGCCCAGTGAGCAGAGTGGCAGCAGGACTCAATACCTCTCATCCTCTCATCCACAAGTGCCCCTCAGCCGAGCAAGTGCCCAACATCCATGAGGTCCTGGGAGTCATCACCAACCTAATGACTTCCTTTCAGTCATCCTTCACAAACCCCTTATAAGCATCTGGCTCCATTCAACTGTTACCCTGACCCTGATGGCATCTGTAACCTAAGAGGCTGAAATCCCAGCCTGGACATCCTCTGTCCTGTGGTTATGTTTCTCTATAGCTGTGGATATGAGGCAGAGGCTCAATAGGCAGAAAAGAATCACACACCCTGATTTTAAGTCTTATTTCTTTTATCTGTCTCACTTTGAGTAATTTACTCAGTTTCTCTGAGTCTCAAGTTCCTTATCCATGAAACTGGGAGAGGAAAACCCATCTCACAGTGTTTCAGAGAGGAACAAGTCACACGTTGTATGTAGAGTTTAGCACGGTGCCTAGAGAAGAAAAGCTTCTCAAAAATGGCAGCTGCTCTAACTCTTGTGCATGTGCATTTTGAAGAACATTTATTGATGGATAAACTGCCAAAAATCAGCAAGGTATTTCCACTACTGAATTTGTTGCCATAATAAGGCATTTTTGCCTCACCAGCATGGCATTTTGCAAAGCGAAGGTTCTTAAGGCCCAAAGGACAACTGTGAATGAATATTTAGAAGTCTCCAACTCAAATGATGTGTTAACTCTGAATTCAGGCTTCTTTCCAAAGAAATCTGACATTCAT
This sequence comes from Redunca redunca, assembly GCA_006410935.1. Lineage (NCBI taxonomy): Eukaryota > Metazoa > Chordata > Mammalia > Artiodactyla > Bovidae > Redunca > Redunca redunca. The sequence continues at coordinate 1,005,971 of SJYQ01000266.1, read as the reverse complement.
CACATAGCGGACTCAGGAAAGATTTTTACCTCAGTTTTCTAACATGCAAATCTTTTGATAAGAATTTTTAACTCTCTGTGGATCAATATTTGTTAAGCAACTACATGTACCACGATGTTTCTATGAGCTCCTCTATGTAGTAATCTCATTAAAATTTCCCAACAACCTTGAGCACTGGGCATCATTATCTACTCTGTAGAGGTAATAAAACTGAGACTCAGAGGGGTTTGCCTTGCCAAGGTCACACAGCTAATGAGTCTCATTAGAATTCATGTTTTATGACTCTTAAAGAATTTTTTGCCATTATACCACTCTAATTTTCATTTTGATGGAATCCTGACTACCCAAGCAATGTGGGGTGCTGAAAGAGAAGTCCCAAAGGAAGAGAGGGTAAGCATTAACATTCCTCCATGGAGCAGCAAAGCTCTTAATGGAAATTTTGGCAAACTAAGGCACACTAGAATTGTGGTAACTGCCTTGGACATCTACCAAGTGAGGCTTAGAATTCTCAGGGAGAGGAGGAACTCAGTCTCAGATGGCTGAAACCACAGAAAATTCCCTCAAGGCACTGTAGCCTTCGCTCTGGCATCTGAAGGAATATTCAGTGCATCATCACCGTCACCCTGCCCTGTGTAAGGACAGACTCTGAGAAGCTGCAAGATCTTGGAGATCGTCCCAGAAACTGGCTTCTGTGCAGGGGATATCTACTTGGTATGAAAAAAAAAAATGTCCAAGTCCTTTTCAAAACAGATTTTTTTTTAATCCATAAAGTTCTGATATAGATTTGTTGCTCCAATTATAAGAACATTTGAAATAACAACAAATGTTGGTTCTCAACATTTTGTTGTGTGTGCGTATGCTTAGTCACTCAGTTGTGCCTGACTTTTTGTGACCCCAAGGACTGTAGCCTGCCAGGCTCCTCTGTCCATGGGGATTCTCCAGGCAAGAATACTGGAGTGGGTTGTCACAACATTTTCCTAGATGATATTATAAACCCAAATCTTGCCCATACCAGACAAGCAATGATTTTAACATTAATAACAGTTCACTAACAGACCAGGAAAAAATATTATATACTTATGACAGTTAATTTTCTCAGTATAGCATCTGGCGTTACATGGTACTCAAAGAAGTACTTAATAAAAATTTTAGGACAAACAGGAAGATAGCCAAACTACTCAATAATTGGCAACAGAAATGTACATGATGTACATAACCATTTCCTTACAAATACATAGCCTCCTTTAACTTTCATCTACAATTCTGAGAAAGAATTCTATTCAGTCATTTGTCTGTTGGCTACCTCTCTATTTTAACAGTGGTGTTACTGGACTTTTAAAATTAACTTTGTAGCACTAAAAATACGATTAAATGTGGGGCAGGATTTTAAAGGTGTCAATAGATGATAAAGTTTTCTATGTGTATGTTTGTGATGTCCTGAGCATCGTGCTGCAGTTTCATATAAATTATCTCATTTGATCTGACTGGAGATGTTCTCATTCTCCTTGTAGAGATGGAAACTAAGGCTGCAGCTTGCTACCCTGCCAGGAAACAGTAACTCATTAACTTCCCTTCTTCCTCAGCCTCATCTTTCATAAGTAGCTGCAACATCACATGCACAGAGTTATGGGTCAAAAAGCCAGAAGGCCCTCCCTCTTTCTGAGGGGCTATCAATTCCCATTGCTTCAATCAAATGTCCACTTGCTTCTTCTCCCCTTAAACACAACTGTTCAGCTCTTAATAGTACTTGCTTTGGCAACTGTTCTTTCCTCCTAACAGAACTCTGACTCTCCTGATTCTCTTCTCCAATTCATCCTTCAGGTTTCAGAGTTTCAGCATGGTAAACCTAATGATCTGCTGCTTCTGTAGCTAAGACTTGGGTGGTTCCCATTTTCAAGCACCACAGTTACCAAACTCTTTTCAGCTTCCTTTCCAGCCCTTTGCCATTATCCCTCCCTTGACAAATTTATGCCCTGATCAGCCAGCCATTCTTTGAACATGTTTACTTGCGGGGGTAAAATTTTCATCATAACTCATCTACCTACCAAAGGCTCAATTCCCTACTTTCCTGTTTTCTCTCTCAGTCCCCCACTACATAGTATAATGCCTGGTTCACAGCAGAGGCTCAGAACACAGCAGTTCCTCTTCTTTTTGCCTTCCTTGCTTGTGGTCCTGCAGCATTTTGTTTATGGCACTGACATTCATTTTAACCACTGTTAGTTCATTAACCCAGATCCCCAGGCAGAGACAACCATCCACATATTTCTTATCATCTCATTGGCTGGCACAAGTTCTGACATATCACAGTCCCTAAAATGGTTTTCTGAATAAATAAGGGCTTTGGCAGAGAGGCAGCACATCCTAAAGACATGGAAGCAGGCTCTAGATATCCTGGACCATACTCTGGGTACACATGCAGGGCCCTGCAATTTAACAGTGGTCTTGAACAATGGACATCTTATCAATATAGGGGAGAATAATTACATTAAAGTATTTTTGCTCCAAAATGTTATAATTCTGTAAAGCAGGGCCTCACATATTAAGGGGGATGTCCCCCTGATTAGGACAAACAGCCCATCATACCATATAGGGAGAGTTAACAGCAAATGCCTCTGTTGAGTCTTCTTTCTAACTACAAAACTTTTCTTCATAAATCTCTCTGCATAAGTTACAAAGCTAAAACAATGATGCAATACACTCCATGCCCACCTTTATCCCTGTTGAGAATATTTATCTATTTTCTGACCCTGCAAAGATTTTCATCCCAAGTAATTTGCTTTGAAAGCAACAATTGTGAAAATGGACTCTATTCATTCTGCTGATAGTGATAAGCCAAAATAATAATCAAGTACAGTGACCTCTGAGCAAAACCAGCAGAGATGGAACAAGGTTCACCTGCAAAAAGACATCATCTTGAGAGCATTTCAAGAGGACATTTTAACATGACTACTCCAAAATCACTTTTTTTTTTTTTATTTTTATATAGGAGCAATATATCTCCATAGTAGATTTCTTAGTATTAAGAATTCAGGACGGCGACTCCCCGCCCGGAGGTGAGTACGCCCTGGTCGACCTGTGCGGGCAGACATTCGGGAAGGAGGTACAGGCCTGGTTTGGAGAAAGTGAAAAAAAAAAAAAGAATTCAGGGCAGGTGGACAAGGAGTCTAAAGATTTGGTATTTAAGGGAAAGCTTCATTTTAAGGTATCTTTTATAAGGACAGACCAGATGATAGAATCATCAGAATATTAAAATCCTTGATTCTTCTCCTTTTCTGCCCATCACTCTACATCTGGGGCTTCTTCTGGCAAACAAAGAGAAAACAAGACAGAGACGGACATGAAAGTCATGTTTATTAACTAACAGATGCCTTTAAAGTATTTGGTTAGGGATGAGGCAAAAACTAATAATGTAAATAAGATCTGGGGAGTTAATTGGTGATTCACCAATGATGGTCAAGAAGAAATAGCAGCCCATTCACTGATTCTGTCACCTTAATAATTATAACAGATATATATATATATATATATATATATAAATTCTTGGTAAAACAGAATTACCACTAACCCTTTANGGGCTTCTTCTGGCAAACAAAGAGAAAACAAGACAGAGACGGACATGAAAGTCATGTTTATTAACTAACAGATGCCTTTAAAGTATTTGGTTAGGGATGAGGCAAAAACTAATAATGTAAATAAGATCTGGGGAGTTAATTGGTGATTCACCAATGATGGTCAAGAAGAAATAGCAGCCCATTCACTGATTCTGTCACCTTAATAATTATAACAGATATATATATATATATATATATATATATAAATTCTTGGTAAAACAGAATTACCACTAACCCTTTAAAAATTATAACAGATATCATTTATTAACACTTTTAGCACTTATATTTGCCAAGTACTTTTCTAAGCCTTTTACAATTATTAACTCAATCTTTATATCAACCATGGGAGTTAGGTGGTATGACCATTACCCACATTTTATAGATGAGGAGATTAAGGTGCCAAAAGTCTAGTTAATTGTCCAAGGTCTCAAAGCAGCAAACAGCAAAGCTAAGGTTCAAACCCAGACTGTTTGGCTCCAGAGTCTGTGCTCTAAAATGTGAAAATGTCCTTCTGAAACACTCTCTCCCCAAGACCATATGTTGTATCCAGTTTTGTGTTACACAGCTTATAGCCACTATGTTATTTAATTTTTTCAATCACTTTGTGAGATAGTTTTATGTCCCCTTTTTATATATGAGAACACTAAGCCCAGGAGAGGTAAAGAAACCCACCAAAGGAACAAAACTCATGATCGGCAGAGCCAATGCTTAGACCAGCTCCATCTGACTCAAAAGTTCAGGCTCTAAACAACTACTCTGTGCTATAATTTTAAGTTAGAGAGTCAGTATCCACATCTATATAATGGGTACAGTGACAGTCCTCCTGAGTCACAGCCTCATTAGAATGACTGAAAAAATTAAAATCATTTTACAAACTGCAGTTTTACACAAATGTGAGAGAGTGGAATAATCAAGGGAAAGTAAGCATCCTGATGTCTAAGACAGACTAAATTCGTTCATTCATGCAACAACTATTCTTGAGTCTTTGCTATGTATTAAGTACAATAGTCTAGGTGCTGGGCACCCAATAGTTCTCAGAAACAATTAGGAGGCTCCCTGCCTGCAAATTTGAATAAGACAATGGCAACCCACTCCAGTATTCTTGCTTGAGAAATCCCATGGACAGAGGAGCCTGGTGGGCTACAGTCCATAGGGCCACCTAGAGTTGGACATGGCTGAAGCGACTTAGCACGCACACTGCCTGCAAGTAGGGTTCCTTCTGGTAAACAAAGGAAGGACAAGAAAGAAAAGGACATGAAAGCCATGTTTATCAATTAGCAGGTCTTTTCAAAGTACATGATAAAATAATTACTATATAGTGGGATAATCTGAAGTATTGACATACAAAGTCAAGTCCCCTTCAACCCTGAGAGTCTACAACTTTGCTTTTAGCTTCATAACAAGAGATGACCTCTATTTTTCCTTAATTCACTAATAACACCAGCCTAGGATTACCAGCCACTTTGCTATTCATCTTAGTAAAGTTTAGTCTCTATAAGAATGATTCTTCATGTTCCTTGCTATTTCAGAAAGGTCACTCTTCTATGTCAAAGTTGCTCGTCTACCCTGAACTCTGCTGCCCCTTACCTGTTTCTCCCATCTCTGTCACCTGCCACACCCACATGCAAATGTTTTCCTGTCACCTGACCCATTATTCCTAACCACTTTCAAATAACTAAAGCCTCCCTTCACCTAGATCCTAAACCACTTCAGTTATTAATCCATACTAACTTACAACTATTTTAGTTTTCTTTCCTTTTACTCACAAATCTCTCCCACAAGCACTCCATTTTGCTAAGTCCCTTCATGTGCTTAGACACAAATCACTGCTTTTTGCCTCCTTGCTTCCAATATTTGGAGAAGGAAATGGCAACCCACTCCAGTACTCTTGCCTGGAAAATCCCATGGACAGAGGAGCCTGGTAGGCTGCAGTCCATGGGGTTGCAAAGAGTCGGACACGATATCTCTTTGTTGAGACTTCACATGAAACCCTACTGTGATGGTCTTCCTCTGTTCTCATAGCCCCAGCTTCTCACTTGTGAATTTAACACAGCACATTTTGAATACACTCAACTCCTTGATTTCCCTAAGACTGTATTAAGATGGAGGAGACAGAGAGAGTAGGGATGCAGTGCTGGCTCAGTCAAGGTGCTAGAGCTATGACCTGGGATAAACTATTTAATGTTTCTAATCCGTGTTTTTCTCCATCTCATAAACTGAGTCTGAAACCTGTTCTCATCCATGAAACTGTTCTGAGAATTAAATGACCTATTGCATGTCAAGCCTGGCACATAGTAAGATCTCAATATTTATCAGCCATCATCATGATTACTATTACTACCACTATCAAAAGATGCTTACTCCTTGGAAGAAAAGCTATGACCAACCTAGACAGCATATTAAAAAGCAGAGACATTACTTTGCCAACAAAGGTCCATCTAGTCAAGGCTATGGTTTTTCCATTGGTCATGTATGGATGTGAGAGTTGGACTATAAAAAAAGGTGAGCACCAAAGAATTGATGCTTTTGAACTGTGGTGTTGGAGAAGACTCTTGAGAGTCCCTTGGACTGTAAGAGATCCAACCAGTCCATTCTAAAGGAAATCAGTCCTGAATATTCATTGGAAGGACTGATGCTGAAGCTGAAACTCCAATACTTTGGCCACCTGATGCAAAGAACTAACTCATTTGAAAAGACCCTGATGCTGGGAAAGATTGAGGGCAGGAGGAGAAAGGGACGACAGAGGATGAGATGGCTGGATGGCATCACCGACTCAATGGACATGAGTTTGAGTAAACTTCGGGGTAATGATGGACAGGGTCGCCTGGCACAAACTTGAGTTGGTGATGGACAGGGAGGCCTGGCATGCTGCAGTCCATGGGGTCGCAAAGAGTGGGACATGACCGAGTGGCTGAACTGAACTGATCACTACTAATACTACCATCGTTATTACCATGATGACTACGGGTACTGCTGCTGCTGCTAATGTACATCTACCTCTTAAACTCCTCTGTCTCCTAAAGTGGTTCTTCATTTTAGCCTAACATTAAGCATCCTCTGTGATAAGCCCTCAGCTACCCACTCTCAGGAAATCAATCTTTATCAATTACAACCTTAATACAAAATACAAGGCCACCTGTGAACTGTTTCCACAACATCTTCAGTGGACCACACTGACATCAAGACATCCCCAGCCGGCTGCACTGACATCGCTGCCTGTTCACCATAACCATCAGCATATGCTCCCCCAGTACCACCAACCTCTGTGAAATGCCACGTCTTCTTTGGAAGCTCACACTTGAAAGTTGGGAGTAAACTGGATCATTGACCTTTGTATCCCTCATTACCAACTCCTGCACTCTGGGTGCTCTATCTCTGCTTTATTTTTCTGAGTGTTCTCACCCTTTTGCTATGGTTTAAGCATATTTCATGCTTAACATGATGTCCAAAATTTTCTCTGCCCCGATTCTCTTTTCTTTGGTGATACATCCACCACCAATACCAGTTTAATGTTATTTTTATCACATATGCTCTGTTTAAGCTTTTTTAAAAAATTAAAATCAGTGTCCTCACTGACATTCAAGTCCTTGATCAGTTCATTGCATCCTTCATCCCTACCCACATCATGCATGGCCAAATGGATGCTCCACTTTGGTCTGAGTCTTTTCTTTATCCCTCTGCATAAACTGTGCCCATTTCAGTCCTTACAGTTAAGCTTAGTTTATTCTTATCATCCAGATCCCTGCAACCTTGTATATAATCAAGTTTACACTTCCTTTAAGGTCCTAGCTAAAGCCTGCCGTTGTGTGTGGTTGGACGGGGAGGGGAGCACGGGGGACTCACTTGAGGTCTGACAGGTCTGGCTTGACTCCTGCTTGTGCTTCTGAGAAACCATGTGACTAGCCTCTCAAAGACTCAGTTTCTCCACTCCTAAAACACCTATTGCACAGAGGAGCAATTATCAAACTGCAACCTACAGACCCTTGAGGTGGGGCTGGGGCTGGGGCTGGGCACATAATTCTCAGATCCTCTTAGAGTCTGCAGTGACCAAATATTTTATAGTAATGATAAGATGCTGTCTCCCTTTTTCATTGTGTTGGCATTTGCACCAATGGTGCAAAAGTAATGGAGAGTAAAGCTCATGCCCCAGTGTGAATCTAGGTAGGGCTTCAAACTGTCTTAGTGGTCACTGTATTCTCCTCCACTCAGTGCTGGGAGAAGGAATAAGAAAAGGTCTGTCTCACACAAGAATGCCCTAAATGAAGAAGTGTGATTGACAGCATTAAACCTTGACTCTTGAGTGCTCATTTTCTTTAATATTCCCTGTGACAAAATGAGTGGTCCACATAAAGCACTGGTGCTGCTCACTGGAGTGCAAGGTTGTTTACGGAAAAGCATGTGTGCAACTGTTTCAGTTGTGTGCTGATGCCACTGGGTAGCATTTTTGTTGGAAACAGAAGACTGAGATAAACTATGGCTATTGTGACTTGGATAGGTGGTAGGCATCTTTCTGAAACTCAAAGAAACAAGCCTGTTACTTCAAGAAAAACCACTGATAACTTTCATGACCAATGATAAAATCTGATTAAGTAAAAGATAGAATTTTGGAAAACTTGCATCTTTGTGGTCTTGATAGTTTTCTATGATAGAAAGGCTCTTCTAAGAAGATTGGTGATAGAGGAACACATGTGACATTTAACAAATAATATATAGTGAAATGTGTCAACATTTGGAAATCTGCATCATTTATGAGTCAATATTTTCCAAACGACCGATGTATGATGTTAAAATATCATGCATGGGTACATGAAAGGTGATCAACGGATTTTAAATAAACTAAAGTTACTTTTAATAAAGTAAAACAGGAAACAATATACCTCAGATTCTATACTACAATTAACTTTCTAGAAAGCTCCAGTTGTTGATTTTCACTGTAGCATCAAAGAGCAATATCCACAACTATTTGAAAATGTTATTAAAATATTTCCTCATTTTCCACTTCATATCTGTACAAGGTCAGATTTTCTTCATATATTTCAACCACAACAATATATTACACCAGATTCAACACAGAAGCAAATACGAGAATCCAAACATCTATTAAGCTAGACATTAAGAAGACTTGCAAAAATGTAAATCAGTGCTATTGTTACTGCATTTTAAATTTTTATAAATTATGGTGTTTTCATAAAGGGGCTTCCCTGGTAGCTCAGCGGTAAAGAATCTGCCTGCCAATGCAGGACACATGGGTTCAATCCCTGGGTCAGAAAGATCCCTTGGAGAAGGAAATGGCAAACCACTCCAGTATTCTTGCCTGGGAAATCGCACAGACAGAGGAGCCTGGTGGGCTACAGTCCATGGGGTCCCAACAGAGTCAAACACAATTTAGCAACTAAACAACACAACAACATTAAATATATTCCATTTGTTAACATGATGAGTTTATTATTACTTCAAGTGAATTACTAATGTTTAAATGCTTTAATTCTGAATACAATAAGTATCTACATATCTATATCTATGTGTACACACACACACACATATATAAAACCCACACAAACAAAAATTTTGGGGGGTCCTCAAGGAATTAAAAGTCTCAAGGGGTCCTAAAAATTTTGAAAACTGCTCTCACAGAACTGTTTTGAAGGTTAAGTGTGCTTCCCTTATGTAAAATGTCCAGCACAAACTCTGGTAGCTAATAGATGCACTATAACTATTAGGTTTCTTACAAACATTTAAGCATAATGTATTTCAGAATACATGATCATATGTTTTTGTAGCTTGTCCAATGAGATTAAAATAACTTGCTCAGGAGAAAATACAGCTCCTATGGTTTAGATGGATATTTAATAGGTGCTTAATTAATGATTTATGCATTTAAATCTATATAAAAATTCCATTTAAAAAAGTTTCAGTTGTCAAGATGTAACAGTAAATTTCAAATACAGAGACATTTTCATTTAACTTTGAAGATAATACTTTAAATCACTCTAATAACCAAGCCATGGAAATTACTTTCTCATTTTATTAATCCAAACCAACATCAACTCTTGCCTGGATAATTCAGACCACCTCCTAAACAACCTCCTTGCCCTCCTTGCCACCAGCCTTACCACTATTCAGCCCTCAACACAGCAGCTGTGTTCATCATCACCGAGATAATATCTCTACCCTGCTCAGAACTTTCCTAAGGCTTTCCTTGCAGCTTGGAGCAGAGCCAGCAACCTTGCCAGGACCACCACATCTTGTTCCCGTCAACCCTCTAGATTCACCTCCCATTCTTCTTCCTGATCAGGACGCTCTGCCCCGGTCACCGTGCTAGCCTCCAAACACAATAGACCTTTCACACTTACTGTTTTCATCTCTGGAAAATGTTGTTTCAAAGAACCCTCATTTCTTTCAGACTTTTAGGAGGAAAATTTTTCCTGGAAATCTATTTAAGACTTCTAGCAACCAGTATCCAGATACCCACATACCCAGATGCCACCGGACTCCCTCCGCTTCCCACTCACTGTGTGCGTATTCTCTTTGCCTGCATCCCTGGTTAAGTCACTTCAGTCATATCCAACTCTTTGCAACCCTATGGACTGTAGACCCCAGGCTCCCCTGTCCATGGGATTCTCCAGACAAGAATATTGAAGTGGGTTGTCATTTCCTTTTCCAGGGGGGAATCTTCCCAACCTAGCGATCACACCAGGGTCTCATGTTTCCTGCAGTGGCAGGTCGGTTCTTTACCATTAGCACCACCTGGGAAGGCCGCACATTCTCATTTGCAGTTACCAATATCCAACACATCTTGTTTTATTATTTGTTTGTTGTCTCTCTCCCCCAGTGATGTGGCAATTTCAATGAGGACAAGATTTTTGTCTCTTTGTGCTATTATGTGCCTGAACCACAATAGATACTCAATATATATTTATTGAATGGATAAGTGAATGCATAATTAAAGAACTATGAAGATCTTACTGATTCTTTCTTCTCAAGAATTTAAGGAAGGAAGGTATTTTTCTCATCAGATCCCTCAGAAACACTTACAGAGGATCTTGACCTCATCTCCAGCTCTCCCATGGAGACTGTATTTCACTAGCCATGGAAAATGTAATCATTTCAAGATTGGCAATTTTGTTGGAGAACAGTATGAATTTTTTTGTTCTGAGAATGAAGACTAACAAAGCCTCAGGGAAAAGAGGGTAATTGACTTAGACCATCCCAGCAGGGAAAGCAAAATCACTGGGGGAAATAAAGACCTTGACTGGTCAAGACACAGCATCTTTGAGTTAAACCTGAAGGTAAGAAAATAAAATATTGTTTTCTCATCAGGTTGGATCTCTCATTTTACCCTGAGAACCTTCGCATTGTGGTTAAAGATCTTGGAGAAAACCCACCAGGAAGTCATTAAAAAATCTACACACACCACAACGGAAGCAAATTTAATTCAATTTCAAGAACACATTACAAAAGAGAGAGAGAGAGAGTAAAGCATAATGAGAACCTGTTGTCTCAAACTGCAGCCAGGTGGGAAGCCAGGCTGCATGGAACAGCCTTGACAACAACTCTGCATCCGGATGGAGGCTTCTTGCCCCAGGGGAATGACTCAGGCTCAATATTGTTATACTTTATCTGGCTCCTGGCTTCAGCTGGCAAAGCCCCCCTTCATTCAATCCAGAGTATTTCAATTATCCACCCCAAGATCCATTCAGATCTCTCCAAGTTTCTTTCAAAACTTCTCCACAACAAAGATGGAGCTCACTGCTTCCCTGACATCATTTCCTGACATGATGATACCATAGGAACTTCCTTTCTGGATTTTCTCTTGCCACGAGGGTTCCAACCAAATATCTCCATGTTTCTTAAAAACTGCTGACAGCAAAAAGATAGTATCACAGGGAGCACACCAACAACATCTGTTGGGTGTGTTTCTTCTCTCTGCCACTTACTAGATACATAGACAAGGGCTTTAACCTCTCAGCCACAATTCCATCTTTCCTTAAAAGAGAGATCATAACTTGTTTCTATCTTAGAGAAATTCTGGAAGAATCAACTGAAATAAGGCAAATATGTAGGGTGTGAAAATCAAGGGCTATGTTCAGAAGTTAGTTAATAAAGTGAAAACTTGCATGAGATCAAAATATCATTTGTACCCTGGAAACTGCACAGGGTTCTCACCAAGATGTTTAAACTGTGCCAAGTGCCAGGAAAAATGTGTCAAGCTTCCTAAGACATCTCTCTGGGGTCAGGACTCACTGAGAAAAACTGCTAGCAGCATCACCCATACAGCTTACATTTTTATTTCTGTCTCCTTTTCTTGAGAGGGGCTGGAGGGAGCAGCAACTACATGCAGTTAAATGTATATACCACGGTACTCTTCTGTAAAGCACTATACCAGCATAGTGGCTGGTATAAACATACCATATGATATTGTTATTAATTATTGCTTCTGGTTATTTATCTACTTAACATAAGGCTGGGGTGTGGGAAAGAGGGTGCCACCTCAGGACTCATGGAATCTATGGGAGCCTGGAAGTGACTTTTTCACTAGAGGAAAAGCAGTCTGTAGGAGGCACCCAGGAGAAAAGAGGAAATCATGGGTTCCATCTGGGAACCCCCACCTGCAGGTAAAATCCGGTTCTCAGCTATTTCCCCCATGAAAGTGAGGCAGAAAGAACCTGAACATGTTCATTCCTCTTGATATGTATTCCTGTATGCTGCTGTTGTTCATTCGCTCAGTCATGTCTGAATCTTTGTGACCTCATGACCTGCAGCACACCCAGCTTCTCTGTCCTTCACTATGTCCCAGAGTTTGCTCAGACTCGTATCCATTGATTCAGTGATGCCATCCAACCATCTCATCCTCTGTCGATCCCTTCTCCTGCCTTCAATCTTTCCCAGCATCAGTATCTTTTCCAACGAGTCAGTTCTTTAAGCAGGTACAACTGTGATCATAATACTTATCAAAGCTGTTTTCATTACTTATCTATTATAAGTCATTCCCCACTATGCTGCAAGCTCAATAATGGCAAGGACTAGGTTTGGCACATTAAATGCATTCGATAAATATTTGTTGGCTACATAACAAACTATCTATATTTGCATGTGTATTTATATGCATAATTAAAAATGCATACATGCGTTAGCTATTCCACACTTTCAGATTCTCCACTCTTTTCCTCAATTTAAGTTCTCACATTAAACCACCTCCAGACTCCGAACTCATTTTTTATTTGTCAAAGAGTAACCTATAACTTGGAGTTTATAAAAACCTTGAATTATACTTTAGGGCTCCAGTTGCTTTGTCTGTGACAACCATCAAATTGTTTTTGTTTCAGACTTTCCACTTCAAAAGATATATTCCCTGGATTTTATTGTGCTTTTTAAAAATATCTAATGCAGAAAACTTGAAAATCTTAAGTGAATCTCTCGAGAGCCTCTGTGTAAGTACACCCAAATACAAAGAAAAGAATGATTCCCATGAAGCACGCATTTCATCAAGAATACTTTGCAAGGTATCTAGTGAAATGAGATTGCAATGACTCACAAAAAGGAAATGAATCTTTCAAATACATACCTGAAATTCAGTATCCTAATTGTTTGCAAATCCTCCGATTACTTTTATCTTTCTTGATTTGGTACTGAACTGCTAGCTCTGATACAGTTGTCCAGTGGCTAATTATAATCACTGCAAGAGAGAGTTTAGGAAAAGTAACAATTAATAAGACCATTCCAGTTTGATGTGAGTTTTGACAAAGTTTCTCAACTAAAAATCATGATGAAACCAAGATGCAACCTTTCTAAAATGATGAAATGTATCAAAAGGTTAAAAATGTTTAAAGGTTGGGATTGTCGGTTAAAAGCAAGACATAACCATTTGGAGTTTTCAGATAACCTTCTAAAATAAATTCTATTAGAAGTAAATTAGTCCAAAATTCACACTGTGTAACAGGGTTCCTTAGAAAATGTCACATCTTTGTTTTCCTACTGATTGGTCTGATCTTTCTCACATACATCTACACACATGTTACTAGGGAGAAAGAAAACCACTGGCTTTGCCCCATGCAAAAATATGTAAAGATCTTTAAGTAAATATTCAGCTCTGCAAGTAAATTGTTCTGTCTCTCCCTCTTCATATTCCTCTCCAAAGAGCACTGTACGTATGGTGGGGGGATTTCTAGTGACCTCGTAATGGCCAGAAATCTGAAGATTTTGACCATTTCAGCAAACCTTCTGGATTCTGATGGCCCTGGGCTAAGTGAATCACTGGGTCATCTTCCTATTGTAAGATGTGAATATCACCTGGAGTTGGGGGATAGGGACAAGCGTTTACACCCACCATGAGGGTCCATGTTTCTAACTTGGGGGCCATTTTTAAGGTCACAGGCATAGTAGCCTCTGTAGCCACATACGGTCCCATGGTGATTGGCGAGTCCCCTAAACACTAGTTCAGGTTTGCCTCCCACCACCAACTCTAAGGTTTGGTTCAGTTCAGTCGCTCAGTCGTGTCTGACTCTTTGCAACCCCATGAACTGCAGCACGCCAGGCCTCCCTGTCCATCACCAACTCCCGGAGTTCACTCAGACTCCCATCCTTCGAGTCAGTGATGCCATCCAGCCATCTCATCGTCTGTCGTCCCCTCCTCCTCCTGCCCCCAATCTCTCCTAGCATCACAGTCTTTTCCAATGAGTCAACTTTTCCCATGAGGTGGCCAAAGTACTGGAGTTTCAGCTTTAGCATCATTCCTTCCAAAGAAATCCCAGGGCTGATCTTCTTCAGAATGGACTGGTTGAATCTCCTTGCAGTCCAAGGGACTCTCAAGAGTCTTCTCCAACACCGCAGTTCAAAAGCATCAATTCTTTGGTGCTCAGCCTTCTTCACAGTCCAACTCTCACATCCATACATGACTACTGGAAAAACCATAGCCTTGACTAGACAGACATTAGTAGGCAAAGTAATGTCTCTGCTTTTGAATATGCTGTCTGGATTGGTCATAACTTTTCTTCCAAGGAGTAAGAATCTTTTAATTTCATGGCTGCAATCACCATCTGCAGTGATTTTGGGGACCCAAAAAATAAAGTCTGACACTGTTTCTCCATTTATTTCCCATGGAGTGATGGGACCAGATGCCATGATCTTCGTTTTCTGAATGTTGAGCTTTAAGCCAACTTTTTCACTCTCCTCTTCTACTTTCATCAAGAGGCTTTCTAGTTCCTCTTCACTTTCTGCCATAAGGGTGGTGTTATCTGCATATCTGAGGTTATTGATATTTCTCCCAGCAATCTTGATTCCAGCTTGTGCTTCCTCCAGTCCAGCATTTCTCATGATGTACTCTGCATAGAAGTTAAATAAGCAGGGTGACAATATACAGCCTTGACAGACTCCCTTTCCTATTTGGAACCAGTCTGTTGTTCCATGTCCAGAGTTACTCAGCAAGAAATGGCATAGACTACTGACCCAGCAGCATGAATAAATCACAAAAGCACATGCCAAGTGAAAAAAATACAAAACACTATATACAAGGTTATTTCATTTATGCAAAATCCTAGAAAAGGCAAAACTATAGTGATAGAAGCAGATCAGTGATTGCAAAGGCCAAAGAGTAAGGGTAAGGCAACAATTTCAAAGGGGCACAAAAATTGTTCATGTAAAATTGGTGACTATTAGTGAATGTGAATTATACCTTAATAAACATGGACCTGAAAAAAATATTATAACAGTAGAAAATAAGTGAATCACTTTCTATTTAATATTTGGAATTAAACTTCTCCATTTCCATGAGAAAATAATGTATTGCCAGATGGTCATAACATGTGGAATTCTCAGAGCTAACGGGCTATTCTCAAATGCAACACTTCCCACGCTTTCATGTGTATAAGAATCATGTAAGAAATTTGATTCAGTCTGAGGCGGAACCTGAGATTCTTCATTTCTAAAAAGTTTCCAGGGGATGCTAATGTCACCGGTCCACAGACAGATAGTGAAAATGGCTCTAATAGACCTACAGCCTCTTCTGCACTGAGTCTCTGATCACTTCCCATGTATTGATTGTGCTTGTTCTCAACATAGATTAGGCCAGTTTTGCTAGCATATCTTAAATTTTGCTTGTTTTCTTAATTAGATAATGTAACTATTACATGAAACAATGTATTTCCAATGGGAAAAGAGTTGATTTGCCAAAAGCAAAGTTGAATATTCCATAAAGACTCAATCAAGGTGAGTTTATAAAATGGTACTCTTAAATTAGACATAGACAACTTTATAAAAGACTATAAAATTTAGAAGGCTCTGCACACAGATGGTTTCAAAACGGTTTTTAAAAACAGGTTTACTGAGGTATAATTGACGTAAGACAAATTACATATATTTAAACGGCGTAATTTGGTAAGTGAGAGATATGCATAGATGCATGCGCATCACCACAATCAACACAAAGAACCTATCTATCACACTCCAAAGCTTCCTATGTCGCTTTGTAATCTCTCTACCTCCCAGGGCTCCTCCCCAGCTCTTCCATTTCCTAGCAATTCTGTGGGCTGCTTCAGTCACTACAGATTGCATCTTCTAAACTTTCTGTTTTTTCCTAAATAAATGGAATCATAAAATATACACTTATTTTTACTAGGCTTCTTTCACTCAGTTTATTTATTTTGTGATTTATCTGTGTTTTTCTGTGTAGTAATTCATTCCCTTTACTGCTAATTAGTATTCCACTGGAAGGATATACCACATCTTGTTTATCTATTCGCCTGATGCTGGACATCTGAGTTGTTTTCAATTTTTGTCTAAAACAAATAAAGGTGTCATGAACATCTGTGTACAACTCTTTGCATTAACAGCTAT
The DNA here is from genome assembly GCA_006410935.1 of Redunca redunca. Lineage (NCBI taxonomy): Eukaryota > Metazoa > Chordata > Mammalia > Artiodactyla > Bovidae > Redunca > Redunca redunca. Next base: position 989,529 of record SJYQ01000266.1, on the reverse strand, counting down.
TTTTATTCCCTTTGAGTAAACAATGCCTGAGTTATAGTTCCTTTCCAAACTGCAAAACTGTTTTCCAAAATTTGTACCACTTTAGATTTTCACTGACAATGTATGAGAGCTCTGTTGTGAATTCTATTCCTATATGTCATCACCAATAACTGGTATGGTCATTCCTTTAAAATTTTAATCACTCTAATAGGTGTCTAGTGGTATCTCTTAATCTGCATTTCTCTAATGACTAAATTAAAATCTTTTGATGTCCATATTTGCCTTTTTTATATGTTTTGGTGAAAGTGACTATTCAAATCTTTTGCCCATTTTTAAACTGTTTTGTTATTAAGATTTAAGAATTTTTTATAAATTTTGGATAAAAGACCTTTCTTATTTATGTGATCTACAAATATTTACTCCCTCTCAAGCCTGTCTCTATACTTTCTTAACTGTGGCTTTCAAAAAGCAGAGTTCTTATCCGTTATAAAGTTTAGCTTATTTTTTTCTTTTGGACTGTCCTTTGGTGCATTTATATTTAAAGTGGTTTTCCTGTAGGCAACACAAAGCTGGATTTTAGTTTTTAAATTCAGGCTAGTCTCTATCTTTGAACTGGACTTTTT
>SJYQ01000266.1:971469-988907 GCA_006410935.1 Redunca redunca | reverse complement strand
TATAATTTTTTCATGTCTGAACATGAATAATCTTTTCTATTACTTCTTGAAAATATGAAGTATAGTTCCAACTGTTCTCAGGTACTTGTCTACTGAAGATCCCTGGAGATTTTCCCTCTCTCTGCAGCTCTCTTCAGTCCAGTGCTCTACCCCATAAGTTCTAGTTTTATTGACCTTACTGGACATCCACTACTATATACTCAACTCTGGGAGACTGTTGACTACACATGGTTTTTCTCTCCTTGAACTTCAACCTGGAAATTCACTCCAGGCTTGGAGTGGAACAATGGCTGCTGCTGCTGCTGCTGCTAAGTCGCTTCAGTCATGTCCGATTTTGTGTGACCTCATAGACAGCAGCCCACTAGGCTCCTCTGTTTCTGGGATTCTCCAGGCAAGAATACTGGAGTGGGTTGCCATTTCCTTCTCCAGTGCTTGAAAGTGAAAAGCGAAAGTGAAGTCGCTCAGTTGTGCCCGACTCTTAGTGACCCCATGGACTGCAGCCTACCAGGCTCTTCCTTCCATGGGTTTTTCCAGGCAAGAGTACTGGAGTGGGGTGCCATTGCCTTCTCTGAGGAAGGCTTACTAACTTGTTTCCTGTTTTTTAAGGATCAACATCATTCACTGTTTAATATCCAGTGTCTTGAATGCCCTTGTTTCACGTATTTTATATGTTAGCTGTCTCAAGTATGAAAGTAAATCCCAGCCCTAATACTCCACCTTGGCCTGTAGTAAAACTCTGTCTAGTTGTCTTAATTTCTTGCTTCACTTTAAGAAACCAAAGCTGAACATCAACAATGATTCATTATGGATATGGTAGATGCAAAAAAGAACACTCGGTCCCAATTAACAGACATATCCTCAAAGAAAAGGCTTTAACTGTATAAATAAAGAATGGTAAGTGTGTGCACATTCACATGATTTGAATTAAATGCTTACTGTTTTAATATAGCATGTTTAATTATTTAACTCATCAATCTGATTATATCAGATAAAAGACTGTAAACAAACATATTTCAAGATTTTTGTGAAGAGTATATCTAATTCATATAAAAAGTGTCTAGCAAATCACCTAGATCAATGGTTCTCAACCATGGCTGCATATTAGTGTGCCCTGGAGAACTTTAAAAATATGTTTCAATGCCTGAGCCCTATCTGAAACCATATGAATCATAATCTTGATGGTTGGGCCTGGTGTTTGTACTTTTTAAAGGCCCCAGGTGATTGGGACATACCTTGAGAATTGACGTTCACAGATCAGATTTGGCCACCTGAACAAAGAACTGACCCCTTGGAAAAGACCCTGATGCTGGGAAAGACTGAAGGCAGGAGGAGAAGGAGACAACAAAGGATGAGATGACTGGATGGCATCACCAACTCAATGGACATGAGTTTGAGTAAACTCCAGGAGTTGGTGATGGACAGGGAGGCTGGCACGCTGCAGGCCATGGGGTCACAAAGAGTCGGACACAACTGAGTGACTGAACTGAACTGATCTGGATCTTAGAATGTGTTGAGTCAATCAAAGCTGTTCCTATCTGTATCATTCACACTTAAAGGAGACTGTCATGCAGAGAAATTACTTGATATGGGGAAAGTGTACTGGTGGACTCTAATCCACCATTTGCCAGCAAGAAATAGTATGGCATTGGCCAACTCCCTTGATTTTACTGGATCTGAATGGATAAGACAGCAAAACATTAGGGATGATTTTTCTGCTTATAGTTCAAGATGCTTAGGAAAAATAAGAAAAAAAAAACAACTTCAGAGCTGGAAATTCTAACCATGTCTCTTCTTTTATAGATGAGGAAATTGAGGCCCAGAGAGGCTAATGAATCTGCCCAAGGCAATCAGTGGCCAGTTAAAAACAAACAAATAAAGAATCACAACCCAGGTATTGCAGGTAAAATGGTGTCCCCCCAGAAGAAGAGAGGGATTGAAGTTCTAACCCACAGTACTTCAAAATGTGATCTTATTAAGAAAAAGCATTGCAGATATAATTAGTTATGATGAGATCTATCGAATAGGATGAGCTCCTAATTCAATAAAACTGTCTAAACAAGAGGGTCAGGTGAAGACAGGGACACAGGCAGAAGGCCGTGTGAAGATAAAAGTTGGGAGTGGTGCCTGTACAAGCCTAGGAACACCAGGGATTACTGGCAAACCAACAGAAGTAGAAAGAGGCAGAAAAGGATCGACCCCGAGAGGCTCCAGAGAAAACATAACCCTGCCAACACCTTGATTTTGGACTTCTAGCCTCGAAAATTGTGAAACAATTTTGTGAAAATTGTGAAACAACAGAAAATGCATTTCTGTTGTTTTAAACCACCCAACTTGTGGTGTTTTGTTATGTCAGCCCTAGGAAACAAAAAGAGAAGGATTCCTGCCTAAGAACCTTTCCATTATACAGTCAGTTTCTCTAACACAATATATGAATATGCTTTGAAAATTGCAAAATTTTGAAAAGTCATGTTATTACTATTTATCTTGTTCTTTAGTTTGCTTCAAGAGTACACGTTTTGTTTCCTGTAACTGATTTTAATCATCTTAAGAGTAAGCAGCCTACAATATCTAGCAGAGTCATTCAAGGAAGTAGAAGAAAATACAGTGTCTATTCAGACACTACAGATTGAAACAGTATACAAACAAAACTATTAACAAGTTCCAAAGTCACCAAAGCCTTCTTGCACTGACTGTTAACAAGACTGAGTCTCCATATGGCATTTTATTTAGGTTAAACATATAGCTATACATTTTGGTAGATTAAATGTTAATGTAATATATGAATATATTACAACATAAGAAACACAGTGCAACACACTTAGCTGAAAATATCTGAACCACTATTCCACCACTGTATATAAATGTAAAATAAGTTTTTATTCCATTAATGTAGAATTGTAATAGGGGTTAAAAATCAACCATGCATCATCTTCATCATCCAAGTAAAGTTTTGGCCACATAACCAGCATAGTCTGGATTCCTCCAGAAGCTGACCCCAAGGTAAGGTTTCCAATGCAAGTAGTCGACTTGGGAAGTGAAATACTGGAAAGGGAGTTAAGATAGGAAAGGCAACTAACAAAGGCTATTGTAAGAAGCAAACACACCACAGTGGGTGCAAGGTTTCTGGGGGAGTGTGGAATCCAGTGTAGCAGCCCAGAACTATCTGTCCTTAAGGCTGGGGAACCCAGGGTATGCACCAACCACTCCTAACAGTTGTTAGTTGAAAGTTGCTGAAAGAGCGAGCGGTAGGTGTTAATTCTCTGATATTGCTTGCCTTGAATGTGAACTTGTAGGACTACCTAAGAAGGGGTCAAGAGAAAACCCTCAGGCAGACATCTCTATGGTGGCAATTAAAGATGGTCTAGAATGTACCAGAATGATAAGCCTGAGGGAATGCTACAGTGAACAGAAAGTGGCAGGCAGAACAGCACAGAAGTTAACAGCAGAAGCTTTAAGAGCAGGAAACTCTAGATGCAAGCCCTAGCACCCTCCTTGAACAATCGTTGACTTTAGGTAAGTGACTATAAACTTTTCTAAAATTTCTTTATTCTCTCGACATAAAGCAGTTGACAACAATCATACGTGCCTCAGGGTATTTATAAGAATTCAATGATTCAATATAAATAAAGCTTTACTACATTGCCTGGCACAATCAGTGCTTAGTATCAGCCATAATAATAATAATGAATCTTATTGCTATATTAAAATAATGAAATTTTGTGATACATGATATTTATATTGAGATAAGGGGATACATCAATATGGGAAGGTCCTCACTAGAGCAACTTTACCCTGGGTTCCAATTACTATTAATAAAAATTTTCACTATCCATCTAGAAAGAATTTATTATTTTGTTAATAGCTTAAACATAGTGTCCAAAAGTTGAATCAGCATAATCTACCTATACTCAAACCAGCTTAAACAAATATGGGAAGCTGAGCTAGTTAGGTAAAGAAGTATAGTACAAATTAAAATTTGTTTCTGTACTCAAGAGAAAGAATAATTTCTTAGGGGAAAATTACATGAAACTTGATTATCTAAGTCATAACAAAGGGTAACAAAAATGAAATAACATAATAAAATCTGGATAAAATTATAATTTAGAGCCGTGGTTCTCAACCCAGGGTGAATCTCCCCCTACCTTCCCAGGAGACATTTAGCAATGTCTGGAGATGTTCTGATTGTCACAGTTGGGGTGTGGCAGGGACAGCATATGCGACTGGCATCTAGTGAATCAGGAACAGAGATGCTGCTAAAACTCCTGCAATATACAGAATAGCCTCCCACAGTTGGGGCTGTGCTTAAATGAAGGAACTCTTATTTTAGAGATATGTTATAATGCCTTAAACCACTGAAGTTTCCAAACAATAAAAACTCCTTCTGATGTGCCAGTGCTTTTTTAATCATAAAATATAATGTACTCTTATAAATGTTAAAAAACAGTCATCCAACGACAAGAAGCACACACCAAGAAGTCATCGAGTGTTGAGCTGCTATCCCTACTATAACTTTACTGTCCTTCAACCTGCCAGATAAAAGCAATTTCAACAAGCCAACAACAGCACTGGGTAATTAAAATGTTGATATAGACATGACCTTGGTTAATTCACCCTGACTTGTAATAGTTGAAACAATGACAGAGAGAAACCTGGGGATTCTAAGGTCAGAAGCACATGGGGTTAAAGTTTTTATTTTCAAAGTATTTTAAACAAAACACTGGATCATTACAAAGGCATATATTGCCTCTCTGTTTTTCATTAGTAAACCTTCTGGGAACTTTGACACAACAACTATAAGCTAAACCTGATTACTTGGTTTATAGAACACAGAGAACATTACCGAAGAGCTAATGACAATGTCTATTCACTTAGAACTCTGAGCAACCTGCCGACTTTTAATCAACTTTTTAAAGGCACAAGAACAAAACAGAAATTGAGAATGAATGTTTTACTCCTAACTACTGGAAGGTAAAAAGGCATGTCGGCAATTGTTCAAATAACATCAGCACCAAGATGAGAACGTGTAAGCAGAGAAGCAAACACATTCTCAGCAAGGCATTTTTTTTCTCTAGCCAAAAATTTCTATAAAACTCAACAAGAAACTGTACTCCAAATCCATTTTTTCTACTAAAATTGCTTTGTTACACCATGGTTATAGCAAGACCGCTGCTGCTGCTGCTAAGTCTCTTCAGTCATGTCCGACTCTGTGTGACCCCAGAGACAGCAGCCCAAGAGCTCAAAGCACATTTTCTTCTCTAAAAAAGCTAAATAAGATGAGCTCCAAACATCTAACCACTGAGTTTTCAATTTATTAAATATCTATTAATGCATGCTAATAATAAGTTCTTACATAACAGTACTACTATTATTTTCAGTTCCTTGCTGCTGCTGCTGCTAAGTCGNTTTTTCATTAGTAAACCTTCTGGGAACTTTGACACAACAACTATAAGCTAAACCTGATTACTTGGTTTATAGAACACAGAGAACATTACCGAAGAGCTAATGACAATGTCTATTCACTTAGAACTCTGAGCAACCTGCCGACTTTTAATCAACTTTTTAAAGGCACAAGAACAAAACAGAAATTGAGAATGAATGTTTTACTCCTAACTACTGGAAGGTAAAAAGGCATGTCGGCAATTGTTCAAATAACATCAGCACCAAGATGAGAACGTGTAAGCAGAGAAGCAAACACATTCTCAGCAAGGCATTTTTTTTCTCTAGCCAAAAATTTCTATAAAACTCAACAAGAAACTGTACTCCAAATCCATTTTTTCTACTAAAATTGCTTTGTTACACCATGGTTATAGCAAGACCGCTGCTGCTGCTGCTAAGTCTCTTCAGTCATGTCCGACTCTGTGTGACCCCAGAGACAGCAGCCCAAGAGCTCAAAGCACATTTTCTTCTCTAAAAAAGCTAAATAAGATGAGCTCCAAACATCTAACCACTGAGTTTTCAATTTATTAAATATCTATTAATGCATGCTAATAATAAGTTCTTACATAACAGTACTACTATTATTTTCAGTTCCTTGCTGCTGCTGCTGCTAAGTCGCTTCAGTCGTGTTCGACTCTGTGCAACCCCAGAGACGGCAGCCCACCAGGCTCCCCCGTCCCTGGGATTCTCCGGGTTGCCATTTCCTTCTCCAATGCATGAAGGTGAAAAGTGAAAGTGAAGTCGCTCAGTCGTGTCTGACTCTTAGCGACCCCATGGACTGCAGCCTACCAGGCTCCTCCGTCCATGGGATTTTCCAGGCAAGAGGACTGGAGTGGGGTGCCATTGCCTTCTCAGTTCCTTGATGTTTGTATTCATTATATCATAACTGTAATCCTTTCAGTCTTAAATCTTGGACATCTAGCATAACCAAATCCAAGATGAAATCAACTCAAGTCAGAGAAGAAAGAATTATTAGGAGCATCTCTCAATTCATGCAAAATATAAATAAGAGCAAGAAGAAAACTGTCATTCTGAAATCAAGATTCAGACCACATTAGTGGGTACTTGTCTTCTATTACATGGACAACTCTGACTCAAGCACTTAAAAATGCAGTGATATGATTCAGGGTCTATGATATAAAACATCACTAGTTCAAAGCCTATAAACAACAAATTAAAAGGAGTCTGCAGAAACTTTGTTATCCCTTCACATTAAAGGGATGAATTATAATTTTTCTAAATTTCTTTCACCTTCACTTTTCTTTTTCTCAAAAGTCAATGTAAAAACCAATACAGTAATGTAAAGCAAACTAAAGTTAAAATAAAAATTAAAAAAAAAAAGTCAATGTTCATTCATTTGACCAGGACCTTTTTCAAAAAAAATATATTTTAACTTTCCTACTACAAGAAAAATTCATAGCCTTTCTTTCCCATTCTTCTTCCTCTTCAACATTACTACTCAATAGGGAAAGGAAAAAGACTTCTTTTAAGATAATCTCACAGTAGAGAAGTAATGATAAATGTCCCACTCACTCAAGAAGTCTCCATCACAAATTCAAATGCCAAAAAACATGAAGAGTATAATTTCACAAGTCTTCAACTTGTTGAAAAGACCCTATCTACACCAAACAAAAACATTCAATTACTAATAAATAAGGTAATATCACAACAGTTTCAAATCTATTAGCAATTTTCAAAGGATTGGACTTCCTTAAACCATCTCCATTCAGTGATCTGAGCACCAACTTATAGCACATCTAGGATAAAAAAAAAAATATTACAAGGAAAAAGCAGCCTGAGAAATGGTTACCATTATTTTTAGGTAGAAGCAGACATACTTCTCCAAACATCAAACTATCAAAATATTTGTTCACTCAACTTGGAAGAGTACAGATGAAGCAAGAACAATGCCACCCCTATTCTGCAGTAATCTGTGTGATTACACAGGACAGCAGCCCTTTCACTTGATCCTCTGAGCTCCTATCCTGTTCTCAGCTCTGGACGAACAGCTGAGGTTGCCCACATGAAAATGACAACTCAGGGAGCTCCTAAGGAGCTCAGTTGATTGGGAACAGACCTAGGTAGATCAATAAGAATAAATGAATATAGCAAGTCCCGTACAGACATAAGAGTTCTGTTCTGACAGCACAACTGTACATCCAATTTGTTCATAAGCCCAACAAAGTCAGTTTAGGTACTCAACCAACACAACCAGCTACATAGTATTGTATCGTAATAGGTTTATCGTACTATTCACACAGATAATACATACATAAAAAACAAACACACATACACAAAATAAAGAAAACATTTTTAGTCTGACAGTACAGTACCTTGAGAAGTTCAGTAGTACTGTACAACAGCTTGTATACGAGGGCTGACATGCCCATTGGTATCTTTGTTTTTGTTGTCATTCAGTTGCTTTTCTTTGAGTCCTGCTGATTCTTTGATGCCCTGTGGATTGCAGCATGTCAGGCTCTTCTGTCCTCCACTATTTCTCGAAGTTTGCCTAAATTCATGTCCATTGAGCCAGTGATACTATCTGCCCACCTCATCCTCTGCCAACCCCTTCTCCTCTTTGCCTTCAATCTTTCCCAGAATTAGGGTCTTTTTCAATGAGTTGGCTCCTCACATCAGATGGCCAAGGTACTGGAGCTTCCATCTTCAACATCAGTCTTTCCAGTGAATATTCAGGGTTGATTTCCTTTGACTGGTTTGATCTCCTTGCAGTCCAAGGGACTCTCAACAGTCTTCTCCAGCACCACAATTCAAAAGTATCAATTCATTGGTGGTCAGTATTCTTTATGATTCAACTCTCACATCCATACATGACTACTGGAAAAACGATAGCTTTGACTATATGGCACTTTGTCAGCAAAGCGATGTTTCTGCTTTTCAATATGCTAAGTTTGTCATAGCTTTCCTTCCAAGCAGCAAGCATCTTTTAATTTCACGGCTGTAGTCACTGTCTGCAGTGATTTTGGAGCCCCCTAAAATAAAACTGCATCTTGGAAAGTTTGTAACTTGAAAGTTCGTACGTAGGAGACTTACTGTATGGTCACTACAGATGATGGGCAAGGTTACAAATGTTATGGGATTAGTGTTAATGGAACTAGGATTCAAAGAAGTCTGCCTCTAGACACCATCCAAGTTCAGCACCATGTTACACTATTTCCCACAGGTTCCTACTGAGAGAGAAATGATTCTCTGAAGCAAAATAAAGGTGGTGTAGAAAGAAGGAGAGGAGAAGGCAATGGCACCCCACTCCAGTGTTCTTGCCTGGAGAATCCCATGGACGGAGGAGCCTGGTGGGTTGCAGTCCATGGGGTCGCTAAGAGTCAGACACGACTGAGCTACTTCACTTTCACTTTTATGCGTTGGAGAAGGAAATGGCAACCCACTCCAGTGTTCTTGCCTGGAGAATCTCAGGGATGGGGGAGCCTGGTGGGCTGCCATCTCTGGGGTCACAAAGAGTCGGACATGACTGAAGCGACTTAGCAGCAGCAGCAGCAGTGAGGCCAAAATGATTGACTGATGAGGAAAACGCAGGGAAGAGCTTTCCAAAGGGATAGTGCTTTATCATGAGTTGTACCTATGTATCAGTAGCACTGGGGCTACTTTTCATTAGCATGCAGGCAGGCTGCCAGGGCCAGAACCCCAAAACCATCAAAAGTCAGCACTGAGTATGAGCATTAGTCATAACATTGTATTCCTCCACTGGCTGATGTGTCTTGACACATAAAAGGCCAAATGCACTGATAGGACCCTCTAACAGTACACTGCTCAAAGCATACAGGAGAAAAAAAAAAATACCAAGATGTCAGCTCACAGCTGAAACTGCCTTTGCTTTAACCCCACAACAAACTCCTTTCTCTTTCATCTCTTTCATCCAAGAACACTATGAACTCCCTAGGTACACTTGTGATCCTCTAGAAAGCTGATGAGACAGTCTTTTCACAAGCTCAGATCATCTAACCAATGTGGATCTTAAAAATATTACATATTAATCCCAAAGAACAGAATATTTTTTGCCATATTCATGTCATATTTGTAAGTCTAATCCTTAAGTTGATATGCACAACTAAGACAGGCAAAAGCAGGATGCAAAATTATTTTCTCAGAAAGAGAAACATACCAGCTGCTTGGAATGGTAATTAGTAAAGCTCCTAACTAATTGGCACTTAAAAATAGAAGAAATCAGATAGAACAGATAACTTTTGACAATAATAAAAATCACAGCTCATTTACTAATGTAATAAGGCCTCTCCAACCCCATTGATTTCCTATGATTTTACCAGATTCTGCTTTCAAGCAAAACAAAATATTCAGATAAACATTTCCTGCTCTACTTCTGTATCCTGCATCAGACTGAGACTTCCTTTAAGTCCAGATTTACATCTCCAGCATCATTATATCCCCTAGACTGTGCTTGACATGGTCCCACCCATGGAAAGGAAGGAGAACAGCAAAGTCAAGGAGGACAGCAAGGGGAAGATCCACCCAGCAAGTGTTACCACTGCATCCGTCACACCAGCTACTACAGTTTCTACATGATCACTCAGCAAACATTCATGGAGCCGCTCCCTGGTGGACAGTGAATTCCGTGACTGATCGGCAGTATACTCTCCTTGATGTTTCTTAGTTGACCCACGATGTCACTTTTGATCATTTTTTCAGTTCACTATCCTTTCATCAGCCAAGGCTGAACTGGCCTACTCTCATCCTCTCATTTTGGCACAGACTTCTGCAAGAGTAAACTCATCTTTTTTTTCTTGAGGTCACTGAAAAAAAATTTCACTTGTTTCTTCCTCCCTGCAGGACTCTTATCCCTTCCTGAGCCTTTTTTTTGAGTCTAGGCAGGTTTCAGCAATATCACCAGCCCAGTAAGGGTTCTTGGATAAAAGAGCTGTCTGCCTAAGCTCCTCAATTTATCAGAGCCTTCAGACATGAAAGAGTAAACCAATTCCTAGTCAGCAAAGTTACATTACAGAAAAAAGCAAATAAAACCATCAAATGGATTACATACAGGCCTTGAATCCAAAATTAAAGAATATGGAGAAACAAGGTACTTAATCAATTAGGATGAGCACAATGTTCTCTTTACCGCCAGAAACCAACCAATTAAACAAACAACAAACAAGTATTCAATTCCTGATATTTAAGTAGCAAATGATAATGGTCATTCATTCTAATGTCCCAGCTTAAAGTCTCTGGCTTAATTCTTTAAAAGTATTGAATCAGATTCATTAATTATTTTTTTTAACTGTGTCTACTCATTCAAGGTCATTTTTATTTCATTCAATCAGAAATGAGCTTTGTATCTTTACTAACATGTACTTCTGTCAGTTATGATATTCAAAAGGGAGAGGTAACATATGAGGTGTTGGTTAGGGTTATGTTTCGTGCCATCTGACATGACAGAATGATAAAAGGGAATCCATTTCCAGTGTAACCCAAAGACAACATATCCGATGTCTTTTCAACATACCCTACATCTCATACCATGTTATCTTGATAACTACTCATATAAGAATTGCACAGTTAATACCGTACATTCTCCAAATGAATCAATACTTTATAGAAACCTACCTGAGGAAGCAAAGTTTTAAGTAAGCTGCTCCCTATAAAGAGACCACAGGCATATGTCATAAAAATGTATTTCGCAATTCTTCATTTGGACTGTACTAAATAAGTTAGATCAATAGACAAACATGCCAACAGACAAATGATAGGTAGATACAGGGACAGACAGATAATGAGAGAGATTCACATTAAGGCGTGTCACAGCATCAATTGTTTCTTAAATCAGGGATATTCAGGGTTAAAAACATTAACATTTTCAGATCAGTAATATTTAGTCAATGAACTTAAATGTTAATAGATTGTGTTCTGATGGTGGGTGTGGGGGGTAGGGGAGAAAGAAAGAGAGGGATGGAAGAAGAAGGAAAGAGAGGAGGAAGAAGAGGAGAAAGGAGAGAATAAATATTAGCTTCTAAATCCAATTACTCCCCAGGAGCAGCTCTCACACTGGAATAATGTGGTTTCAATTAAAACATTAACAGAATTAAATGTACAAAACTTGAGGGCATGATCTGGTGACTATGTTTTACAACACTGGGTAATTCAATCTTTTTCATACATTATGAATAATATAATACCCAGATTTTTAATGTGGACTACTATCTGCAGAAATATATTTGCCTTTAAGAATTTAATAGGAGAGATTTTATGATGGAAAAAAATGAATTTGTTCATGCTCAAAAATACTGAAAATGGTGTTGTATTAGTCGTGCATTAATTCATTCACACACACATTCACCCATTCATCAGTTATTTATTGGATACATTCTATGGGCCAAACCTACATAAATAAAGTTAGAGAGGTATGGCCTTTTCCTTATTTCTTTCCTCTGCTTCTTGCTTTTAACAAGCATATATTAAGCATCTTCTACTGGAAAACACTACAGTGAGTGTTATATTGGATATGACGGTAAGACACACATCGTACTTCCACTGATTTCTCAAATAACTGGGGGAAAGCTATATAAACATCTTTTATATTAGGGAGGATGAGCAAGCATTACAGAGAGGTGCTGTTAAAGCAAAGATCTGTAACGCAGTAGAGGAAGAGATTTATGTGTCTGGAAATGGAACATTTAACTTGACGAGAAAAAGACAAGAGAGCTTTCAGTAGCAAAGAACATGCAATGTAGAGAGAACTTCACTTGCAAGTGCTTGGAAGTGTGAGAATGTCCATGTTCAGAGAATGATTTTGTTGAATTATATTCTAACCAATGCCTTTTCCACCATTTTCCATTTTATTCTGGCATCATCCCTTTTCCAGCCTTGAGACAGAATACTGCCACTGACCCAGGGGTATATGGAAACAGAGAACAAAGATGCCAAATACTTGGTTTTTAAGCATCAAAACCACAGTCCACATGGTATACAAGTACTGCATAACTCAGCCGACTTACCTAATGTAAGTCTCTGTACAAATCTCCCCTAATCCTACCTTATTTTATTTGCACCCTTGACCACCTGAGAGTATTTCTTTATTGTCTGTCTGCCCTGACGCCATCTAGAACTGAGCTCTATAAAACTGGTATGCTTATCTTCTCAATAGCTTTCCTCCATGCATTCATTTATTCAATCAACTAAAATTAATCAAGCTGCAACTGCAAGAAGGATACTGTGTTGTTCTTCTAAAATAGAAGCGAGAAATAGAAAAGATGATGAGATAGCATCCCTATTTCTAATGAGTATATTATTCACAAACATGTTTGGTTTGATTATCTATTCTTCTGTAACACTTTACATCTTAGTGACTTGAAACATTATTATTAATATATTTTGCAATTCTGCTAGCCAAGAATTCAGACAAACCTTAGAAGGATAGGGGACTTCCCTGGTAGCTCAGATAGTAAATAATCTGCCTGCGTTGTGGGAGACCCAGGTTTGACCTGGGTGGGGAAGATACCCTGGAGAAGGAAATGACAACCCACTCCAGTATTCTTGCCTGGGAAACCCCATGGACAGAAAAACCTGACATGCAGTAGTCCATGGATTGCAAGAGTCAGACACAACTTAGCACATGGAACATGTGGCTCACAGCTCCTCATAGCAAAGAATCCCAGGGTCCTTGGACCTCTACATACTGGCTCTGAACTCCTAAGGATCAAAGTGGTAGCTACAAACCTTTTTAAGGTGAGATCCAGAACTGCCCTAGCTTCATTTTCATAGCCATGTTGTTGTTCACTGTTCAGTTGCTCAGTCATGTCCGACTCTTTGTGACCCCATGGACTGCAGCACACCAGGCTGCTCTGTCTTCACTATCACCTAGAGCTTGCTCAAACTCACATCCATTAAGTCACTGACGCCATCCAACCATCTTTTCCTCTGTCATCCCCTTCTCCTCTTGCTTTCAATCTTTCCCAGCATCAGGGTCTTTTCCAGTGAGTCAATTCTTTGCATCAGGTGGCCAAAGTATTGGAGTTTCAGTTTTAACATCAGTCTTTCTAATGAATATTCAAGATTTATCTCCTTTACGATCGACTGGCTTGATCTCTTCGCAGTCCAAGGGACTCTCAAGAGTCTTCTTCAACACCACAGTTCAAAAGCATCAATTCTTCAGCGCTCAGCCTTCTTTATGGTTCAACTCTCACATCAATACATGACTGCTGGAAAAACCATAGCTTTGACTAGATGTACCTTTGTCACCAAAGTAATGTCTCTGCTTTTTAATATGCTGTCTAGGTTTGTCATAGCTTTTCTTTCAAAGAGGAAGCATCTTTTAATTTTGTGACTGCAGTCACCATCTGCATAGATTCTGCATATTTTCTTGGAGCCCAAGAAAATAAAGTCTCTTACTGTTTGTATTGTTTCCCCATATATTTGCCATGAATTGATGGGACTGGATGCCATGATCCTCATTTTTTGAATGTTGGGTGTTAAGCCAGCTTTTTCACTCTCCTCTTTCACCTTCATCAAGAGGCTTTTTAGTTCCTCTTCACTTTCTGCCACAGTCATAGGCAAGTTCAAATTGGAGGAAAGGGAAAATAGATCCAACCACTCAGTGGGAAGTGTTAAAGAATTTACAGCATCTCTAATACACTACAGTGAGATAAACCTATCCCCAAACAACTGTGTCATGATGCGAAATGAAAAGAACCAAGGCAGTAGTATCATCATCAAAAGCATGACTCTGAGTACTGACTCGACTGCATACTAGGTATGGATACTGGTTAAATTAATTCATTACTCTGAATTTTTGTTTCCTTATATAAAAAAGGGGGATAATAACTGTACTCAACTTCATAGAACTATTTTAGAAATGAAAGACGTCTCCCACACATACACACATGCGCTCACAAACGTATGCACACGCAGACACACTTAAACACACATCCATACACAAGACCACAATCACACAGAACACATATGCTGGCCAGACATTAGGCTATGGTAAATATTCAAAGGATGTTAGTAGTTGTTCTCATTAAGAATGGTACAAATAGAGCTTGCCTGGTAGTCCAGTGGCTAAGAATCCACCTGCCATGCAGGGGACATAGGTTCAATCCCTGGTGCAGTAGGATTCCACGTGCAAAAAGACAACTAAACCCACGCTCCCCAACTACTGAAGCCCACATATCCTGGAGCCCATGCTCTGTGACAAAAGAAGCCACCACAGTGAGGAGTCTGCACATCTCTCCAACTAGAGAAAGACTGTGTGCAGCAATGAAGTCCCAGCACAGCTAAAAATAGAATAAATTTGTAAAATTTTAAAAAGAATAGTACAGTCTCGCATACAGGGTTATCACTACCATCTTTCTAAATTCAATATATATGCATTAGTATACTGTATTGGTGTTTTTCTTTCTGGCTTACTTCACTCTGTATAATTGGCTCCAGTTTCATCTACCTCATTAGAACTGATTCAAATGTATTCTTTTTGATGGCTGAGTAATACTCCATTGTGTATATGTACCAAAGCTTTCTTATCCACTCATCTGCTGATGGACATCTAGGTTGCTTCCATGTCCTGGCTATTATAAACAGTGCTGCGATGAACACTGGGGTACACGTGTCTCTTTCAATTCTAGTTTCTTCAGTGTGTATGCCCAGCAGTGGAATTGCTGGGTCATAAGGCAGTTCTATTTCCAGTTTTTTAAGGAATCTCCACACTGTTCTCCATAGTGGCTGTACTAGTTTGCATGATATATGGAAAGTGATGAAATGGAAGAACCTANAAAAAAAAAAAAAAAACTTAGGTTCTGAAGCCAAAAAAATAAATAAATAAATTTTAACAATTTCCTATTTAAAAATAATAAAAAGGGTAGTACAAATAAAGTACAGTGAGTGTTTCATGTTCCCATATTTTTATTTTTCATATTTTAAAATTGTGCCTTTGAAGTTATCAAATCAACAAGATGATTAAGAACAATGGGAATTCTTTTTGAGCAAAAAAAAAAAAATCAAACTGAGTTACCAGCAGCTCAGGAAGGAAAGGTACAAAGGTTAAACAGAAAAGAATAAAAAAAACAAAGCAAGAAAATAATTACCTACATGATGGGATCCTAGGAGAAATAAAAAAGATCTAAGCAATCAGCAACATTAGAAGGAGAATGTTATTTTACATATCTTCTTTTTCTGTGTTACTCAGAAAATTATGAGTAAATTCCCTTAGAGGGAAAGATATGGTATGACAAGATAGCAATGGTGGGTTTGTTGGCAAAATAAATGTAAACTCTTAGAAGCAAAAATTTGGTGATTTAAGACCAATGACTTTTAAAAATCAAACTTCCATTTTTCATAAAGAATCAGAACATAAAAGGATGTGGATGAAAGTCCTTCACAAACCACAAATGATGAGGATGGATGAAGCATAAAGATACAGCCAGAAAAACCTCCACCAACCTACAAGTATGTATGTTAGCACAATAAATACATACAAGACTCAGAGAGTGAGAAAAGAATATTTTCTTTATTTTAGAATTTTACTCACTTTTAAAAATCTACATTATTAAAAATTCTGAAGGAAACCACTAAAAAGTAACTTATTTCTGACTTTTATACTTACTTAACTGGGCAAGAAGTCAACAGATTGGTATGTACTCTTGAGTTAGAAATTACAGAATTAACATCACAAAATTCCTAAGTTCAGGGAAAATGCCATGATACAGTTAAGTACTCTATGTTTTTCTCCAGTTACTAAAAGTTATCATCAGTAACATTCTTAAGAGAGGTTCCAATGTTGTAGTTACAACTTCACATTGGACATGATCCCCAGAAGGTGGACTTCACCGTTCAGGCATTCTTTCATGGGTGGCCACAAAGCTAATTACTTTACCAACCAAGAAAACTCCAAGTTCCATTCTTCCCAGATTTATATGTAAAAATTTTAAAAGCAAACCTATTCGGACCAAAGCACATGGGCAAGAAGCCAAGAAAAGTGAACCCTCCCAACCAAAGGACATCAAAGATTAAAGAGAGACAGCAAGGCCCTGAAGAGTCACCATCATTCAGATGGGAGTGTTTCCTAGTCTTCGGTGAACCCTGGTTTGGCATGAAAAATGAGTTTACAGATAATGAATTAGCTTATTAAGGAATCTTAGCCTCTGGCTCCCAGGAGGTTGTATGAAATACAGAAAGCCATTTGATACCATCCTAAAAGTCTCCCATCTTATCACCAGAATGGTTACAACGATGAAATCTAAGTTCTATTTTCTAGTTGAAGGTTAAGTGGGGTGAAAGGCTACACATTTATAGAGAAAAGAGTCTGTAATAAAATTGTTCACTGTTATAACTTCATTTGGGCAAAATGAAAATGAAAAGGAAGGTTATTTGTAAAACTAGTGGTTGGCCTTTTAACTTGACCCCTTAATGTGTCTTCAAAAACCCACTGAGAAGAAAGCACATATTATACACCTTTATATTACCATCATTAAATCACTAAACTAAAAAGATTATATAAAAGGCAGCAGATATGTGGAATATGTGGGCAAAAATCTGGTCATAGTTATAAACTGAAAAATGACCATGCCAAATGTTTCCTACATATCATCTCACTGAAGTCAAGGCAAGTTTGCCCCATTTTAAAGAGAAGTTCAGTTCAGTCGCTCAGATGTGTCTGATTCTTTGCGACCCCATGAATTGTAGCAAGCCAGGCCTCCCTGTCCATCACCAACTCCCAGAGTTCACCCAGACTCGCGTCCATCGAGTCAGTGATGCCATCCAGCCATCTCATCCTCTGTCGTCCCCTTCTCCTCCTGCCCCCAATCCCTCCCAGCATCAGAGTCTTTTTCAATGAGTCAACTTTTCGCATGAGGTGGCCAAAGTACTGGAGTTTCAGCTTTAGCATCATTCCTTCCAAAGAAATCCTAGGATTGATCTCCTTCAGAATGGACTGGTTAGATCTCCTTGCAGTCCAAGGGACTCTCAAGAGTCTTCTCCAACACCACAGTTCAAAAGCACCAATTCTTTGGTGCTCAGCCTTCTTCACA
>SJYQ01000266.1:932460-959369 GCA_006410935.1 Redunca redunca | reverse complement strand
CAAATCTTTTAAGAATTTTAAATGGAGTACCAATATTCTGTTTATATTTACCAAAAATGCTTACATTTTAAAATATAAGCATAGATTTCTGAAACAGTTACAGATAAAGATGATACAATATTTGACACTTGCTTCAAAATAATCCATAGGAAAGGACAAGAGAACACGGAAAGGAGATGAGGCTGGATGATGAGTTCAAATAACAGATTACACTATTGTCTCTAATTTTGAAATGTTTCCAATTTTTAATAATAAAAAAAAAAAAGGAAAGAAAAAGCTGAAGTCTCCAGATAGGTCCATGAAAATGTGGTGCTCAGCAGGCCAAATGCCTTTCTGAAATCCCCATATGCATTCTGAATGAGAGATGAGGCCATTTCAACACACTGCAGGACACAGCCACTGACTCAGAAATAACTACTCAAGGAAACAAAATTCAGAATTCCTTTCTGTATAAGGAAAACAGGATGAATTTTTTTAAGTGAACTTTTAATCTGATGGCTTTCATGACAATAGGTCTTCCAACAATTTCTACTCTGTGCTACAATACAGGAGATGAGACCTGAAAGGAACTGTGGGTATGAAAGGTGCATGAAAATACCAAGGCACTGGACACCATGCCTTATACTCCTCTCTGGGAAAACTTGGGAGGCACTGCATTATAAAAAGCTTGTCAAATGAGAGATTTTCTGATGTCCATGCCAAATGAGAAATCACATAGGTAAACATCCTATGTGATAAAAAATGCCATATTTTCTAATCAAGAAACAGACTGCAAAACTGTATGTGTAAAACTAGTAATAAACAGTTGATATTCAAAATATAAATAGCATTTATTGTGTTCCATACTGCATGCTATGCACAAAAATGTGCCCAGCCCAAACTTCATATGTTGAAGGCCTAACCCACAATATGACTATATTTGGAAGAGGGCCTATAAAGATTTAAATAAGTTAAATGAGGTCATACGGTTGGGGTCCTTATCTGATATGATTAGTGCACTTATAAGAAGAGACACCAGAGAGCTCCCTCTCCACGTACACTCAGAAGAAAGTCCATGTGAAGATGAACCTAGAAGGCAGCTGTCTACAAGTCAGGTTGCAGCTGCCACCAGTAACCACCCTGCTAGATCTGGATGGTGGAATTTCAGCCTGAGGACTATGACACATAAATTTCTGTGATTTAAACCACACAGACTATAGCATTATGTTAAAGCAGCCCAAGCAGAGTAATACACTAAGAAACACTATGTAGTAATTAATACATATTTCACATACTGCTGAGGGGAAAAAATAGTCTATCAAAAACAATATGCTAAATATGCTAAATATTATCCCATTTATGCAAAGAGCAAATACAACAAAGCATTAAAAATATTACATATGTGTATATATATGCAATAAATGGTTCTGAATGATTCTGTGAGCAGTAAATATGCTTTTCCCCAAACTTTTCTTTATGTTGCAACCCCACCTCAGGTACACGATTCCCCTTAAGGTAAAGATGTCACAGCAGAACTGGAGATAAGACAATGACATGCAATTCTATACAGTTTCATTTTTAACAAATGAGGTCCACATGTAAAATCTTTGCAAACCACATTTTGGTTGCTGTCTTCTGTCCTAAAAGAGGAAATAGAGAGGGATACCTCTCCCGTGGTAGGAGAACGAGGAAAAAGGGCAACAAGAGTATGACGTGCTGCTCTTAATCTCTGAGGTTTCTCTACTGTGCCCTCTCTCCCAAGGTTCACTTTAAGGGTATGGGAGAGCTAGAACTCTCTGATAAGCACAAGGTTTGAGAGCAAAATTGCTCTCTTCCTGCTTTCCATCTGAAGAATGGCAGTGAGCATTTCCAAAGGAGGGTTTCACTATCAAGAACAGAGATAGCTGGATGTAGGGGGCAGGGGAGATGGCGAGTGAGAAATACAGAAGTTCCAAGGCAGATCCACCCAGCTTCCATGTCCTTGAAGAAATGTTCCTCATTAGCATAGAAGGGAGAAAGTCCACACACCTGAAGGGCTCCTACATGGACCAACAGACAGTTGCACAAACACCACAGCCAAGAACCAAATGGGACTGCCAGTACCTAACTTGATGCCCAAGTGAAAGTGAAGTCGCTCCGTCATGTCTGATTCTTTGAGACACCATGCGCTGTAGCCTACCAGGTTCCTCTGTCCATGGAATTTTCCAGGCAAGACAGTACTGGAGTGGGTTGCCATTTCTCTCTCCAGGGGATCTTTCCGACCCAGGGGTTGAACCCAGGTCTTCCGCATTGTGGGCAGGTGCTTTACCACCTGAGCCACCAGGGATGCCCAAGGAGATGAGCATAGTTGAATGGGGTTGGATGATACATGCCCTAGAAAATTCTAGGGTGACAGTCCTCATGGGGTCCAGCAGTCTCCTCACTTCAGAAGCCATGACCCTCCTTGAATTACCAGAATTAAAGAAGCCACCAGGAAGAAGGACAAGCAAGGGGAAACTTAATTGTCAGGACTTTAACTTGGACAAAGAGTTTGGCAACAATTGATGATAATTGTGTTTTCTGCTATTATAGAAACGGGCAATCAAAATAGTAATTATAAAGAAAAACGGTGTGTGCATTTGTGTGTGTGTGTAAACATTGCAAAAAGAGTAGAAACCGTGGTTCTGGGGTGGGAGGCGGGTAGAGAAGGATTGGAGGATGTGTGAAGGAACAATCTCACTTGTCCCAACCCGTATACTTCTGTAAATTGTTTCCATTTCTCACACTGAGAACAGATTACTTTCGTAATAAAGGTTTCCTTGTTTAAGAAACAACGATGAAAGCCCAAGTTTCTCAGAGGCAGTTCCATGGGCCACTGATGGGGCATCTGCCCTCGTGTGTTTACCATGGGATACTCTGTCTTCACTGTAAACAAGGTGTCAGAGAAAATAGTAACAGGGGAGCCTTGGTGATGCTTCCTGTCAGAAAGAAGAGAAGATGCAATTATAAAAAAATTAAAGAATTGCCAAAGGCACCTGATATGAGCCATACAGGGTGTAAAACATGTCACAGTACTGCCTCTTCTGCAGCCATCTAAACACTAATTTTTGACAAAGTCAGAAAATAACATTAGCAAGCAAAATCCTTGAGTACCACTCGGAAAGTCTACAAAAGACCAGCTCCTCAAATGGGACATCCCCTCTATCCTCACCACAGAATTAGTCATATTTCACCTATTATATACTTTGTAATGTCTTTATTCTTATCAACACATACAGACAACTGCATTTCTAAAAAGTCTATGGAGCTGCAATTGTTATTGTAAGTTCAATATTTACATGTAGCATGGCTCTAAGAAACACTTCAAATCAATAAATGTTTACTGGGGACCTTTTATGTGCAGCCTATTGGTACCAGAAGAGCACAAAGATGAATAAAAGCTAGTTCCTGCCATGGGATATTTGCAGAGAGAAGAGACAAATATGGAAACAGCTAATAATTATACAAGACAAAATAAAGCAAATGCCATTAATAATTACAAGAAATGCAGCTGGGGGAGTAAAATGGAAGGAGTTTTTAACTCTACATTATGTGCTGCTTTTAGATTGATGAGGATTGAGGATTCAATCGGTAGACAAACAGCAACTGCAGTCACACAACGAGAACACTGATATCAAATGCAAGGAGGCATGAAAGAAAGGCTAAGGTCCTTCTGCGCTTTAGCATCAGGTCTCTAAGAAAACTCATTCTCCAAACCATTCCCGTGAACAATTCATCATCTTATAGTCCATATTCACTCCTTTCAGGTAGCCAGAGGCCAAGTATGTAGACCGAGTCTAAAATTCTTAGAAAGAGAAATAGAAACGCACTTGGCAAATGTAGAGGCAAAGATACTCATACCTCATTCAGAGGCACCTTGCTGCTGCTGCTGCTAAGTCGCTTCAGTCGTGTCTGACTCTGTGCGACCCCATAGACAGCAGCCCACCAGGCTCCCCCATCCCTGGGATTCTCCAGGCAAGAACACTGGAGTGGGTTGCCATTTCCTTTGCATGAAAGTGAAAGTGGAGTCAGACACGACAGCGACCCCATGGACTGCAGCCCACCAGGCTCCTCCTCCGTCCGTGGGATTTGCCAGGCAAGAGTACTGGAGTGGGCTGCCTTCTCTGAGAGGGAACCTTGGGAGTCTCTCTAAACATTTCTCTACACTACTAACTATAGTTTTCTAGTTTAACCTGAATGTGCTGAAATAATGCATGTAACAAGACTAGAGCCTGCAAAACGAACAGACAGACTTCTGACCCCTTGGCTTAAAATTCTTCATTTGGGGCTCGAACTGAATAGAACTCATAATTTCATGTAGCTAACTAGCTATGATGCATTTATTTAGAAGAATTATTTTGGGTGCCTTCATCTGTTGGGGTCCACCATAACTTATAGAGTAGAAGCACCCTCTATTGGAAAAGAGGTCTCTTGAATGCCCATGACTGCCAGAAAAAAATTTACAATTTATAAATAAAAGGAGTAATTGCTCTGTATGATTCTGCAAACTACTCACCAAACAGTGTGGGGATTTTCCCATCCACTATATTTGATATAACAAATGCAAAATCCATCTTTTTTTTTTCCTACAGAAATTAGTACTGTATTACTTTTTTCTATTAACTATTGAACTTTAGTTCAATATCTTCTGACTTTCTTCAGAACTGATCTACATGTTCATTGACAATAGTTTATGAAAAGTATCTATGATTCCCAGAAAGAGCATAGCTTGGAAGGTATATTAAAGAGAAAATTAGGTACTGTCAAGTTTAAAAAATAGTATTATTGAAATTTAAATGCTAATAAAAATCATATATTTTAAAATTCTGTTCTATACACACAAAAGAAATATATCAATTGCTATTTTGTTTCACTGGCCTCTTCAACATATCTTATATGCCAGTACATCCTTGACACCTGATTTAAAAGATAAATATGGTAGTGTTATGGATCTCATGGGGTTTCCCAGGTGGCGCTAGTGGTAAAGAACCCACATGCCAATGCAGGAGACATAAGAAATGTGGGTTCCATCCCTGTTGGGAAGATCCCCTGGAGGTGTGCTTGGCAAACCACTCCAGTAATCTTGGCTTGAGTATCCCATGGACAGAGGAGCCTGGCAGGCTACAGTCCATGGGATCATTCAGAGTTGGACCCGACTTAGCAACTTAGCATGCCTAAATCTCATACAAGGGGTAAATGACAAGGCAGCCAACAATCAGGATACGATGTGACAGGACCCACATAGAACTGGGAGCAGAACAGAGCCCCTAACTCAATCTTTTAGATAGGGGGTGGTATATAGCCTGAAAGCTCAGGCTTCCCTGATAGCTCAGTTGGTAAAGAATCCACCTGCAATGCAGGAAACCCCAATTCGATTCCTGGATTGGGAGGATCCACTGGAGAAGGGATAGGCTACCCACTCCAGTATTCTTGGGCTTCCTTTGTGGCTCAGCTGATAAAGAATCTGCTTGCCTTGCAGGAGACCTGGGTTCAATCTCTGGGTTGGGAAGATGCCCTGGAGAAGGGAAAGGTTACCCACCCCAGTATGCTGGCCTGGAGAATTCCATGGACCGTATAGTCCATAGGGTCACAAGGAGTCAGACACGACTCAGCAACTCTCACTATCACTATACCTTGTTACATTCACCTTTTGGGTGTACAAGCATATCAGAATGAGATGGGACTGAGCGACTTTCACTTTCACTTTGGTATACAGAAGGGTAGTAATGCTCACGGTGTATCCTGAAGAGTAGGTAGGAACCAACAACACAAAAGACCAGGCAAAAACAGTCTCCCAGAAACAGATAAGAGGCAGTACAAAGGCCTGTTCCTGAGACTGAGGTTTGGGAGGTATCACCAGGTCCAGAGAGGTATAGGGCATACTGAAAGCTGAGGCTGGGATTAGGGGTGGATCGTGCATTTCAGGATCATGCATTTCAGGATGTTAGAGGTCTGGATTCTCAAATACTTTCATTGATCTGAAACTCACCTCCCATGCTGCTACACTGGCTTCCATTTTGCACCCTGGGGTCTCTGAATATTAGATTGATCCCTCTTTCACTCATGGAACTAAAATCAGTACAACTTTTTTGAGATGGACTTCTGAAAAACTGACTAGATATTAGGTTTTCACCAATAAAAGATAATCAGAACTGAGCCGCTGTGAGCTAGAAGATCCAGGGTTAATATGGTTCCTTTTGCATCATCTGTGAGCCATAACAAATAACCAAGTCTCCAATTTTATCCTGAGTCCAAATTGGACACTTCCTGCTGGAGGACACTTCATGGTTTCTGCAAACACTATAAGACTTTGGAAGGCAGGTCAACAGGGCCAGCTCTTGAGTCCCCAAAATCATGGCTTAGAGCTCCCATGTACTTCCCTGGAGAACCCCCAATCTCTTCCTCATCAGGCCAAGCACCATTCATAATCATTCTCCCTCCAGACTCGGGGGAAGTAATTACTAAATGAGATCATGAGTTTACTGATCAGGACAGTTTGCAGTACAAGGGAACAAAAACAACCATGTTAATTTCACCAGGGAGAGGGTGGCAGTACTTGCCAAATAGAGAAATTGCCGGTCCTCAGAGAAAGCAATTCAATTTGCAGGCTCTAATTGTGAAAATTAAAAATAATGGGAGGCACAAAGCAATGGCATAGAAGTCCAGGTAATGCCAGGGGAAAAGGAAACCCATCCTTCAATAAGCAAGTGCACATCTCAACCTGCTTTCTCCTATAAATCTTAACAATGATATCTATGTTTGCCACTATTTAATCAGCAAGAGGTTAGAGGAGGCAACACAATTAAGTCTAAGAGCAAAAACAGAGGCAGATGTCTCTCTTTCATATTGTGTATACCATACAAGAGGAAATAAACTAGGAGAGAGGAAGGAGGGGAAAAGAAAGCGCAGATACCAAGGAGAGGAAGTCAATGGTGAAAAAACATCAAAATCACAAGAGCAGAGGAAGGCATAAGACAGTCCAGTCTTTGCAAAAGCACAAGAAACAGCTCACCTCAGTGGCTTAAGAACTAAGGACCCCAGACAGGGAATCAAACAGACTCAAAGTCAAATACTAACTCCACCCTTTCTAGTTAATTGACCTCAGGCAAATTGTTTAAACACAAAAAGGTCCAATTTCCCCATCTACACAACAATACAGGCTTATTGAAAGAGCAAATCAGATACAAGGAATGAATGCCCTTCAGAGAGCTTCTGACACAAGTATTCAGTGAATTTCAGCTTGAAAAAGAATGCTTGGCATATGTCAAATAAGCAGTAATTGTTTTCTGGGTAAAGTCGTAAAGAAGCAAGAAGAAAAAATGCATTCTTTTGAGTTTGAAAGAAAGAAGGACCAATAACACCATGGGAAAATGCTAATTACAGTCCAGCACTGCCACGGCTCCAGGGGATATCTCCATACCTTTTTTGGTCCAGTTGTGTGGTATACAGGATCTTAGTTCCCTGACTATGGATTGAACCCACACTCCCTGCACTGGAAGTTCAGAGGCTTACCCACTGGACCACCAAAGAAGTCCCTGGAAGTTTCAGTACTTTCCACATTCAGAGAAAGCAATAGTAGAATGATCCTATTTTGATTTTATCGCAATAATGGATGAACTTTTTGATGAATTATGCAGTGTTTATTTCATAATTTTGTTTTACAGAGTTGGCAAAGTCTTTCAAAACTAAATATCAATGAATTAATGAATGAATATTAATAGTAACTCAGTAAAACTATTAAAAATTTTAAAAACCAAAACACTTTTTAATCCATTAAATACTTGGGGCCAGAGAAGTTTTAATGATTTTGGTTACACTCCTGTTATCAGAAAAATCTGAGTACACTGGTTAAGCTCATTGTTTCATTGAAATGTGCTCTTCCTTTCCAAATGCATATGTTGAAGCTCTAATCCCCAGCATGACTGCATTTGGACTACTACAGGGCATTTAAGGGGGTAACTGAGGTAAAATGAGATCATTACAGTGGGTCCTAATCTAATAGGACTGGTATCCTGATTGCTTCTTGGTAGGAAAGCTGTGACAAGCCTTAACAGTGTGTTAAAAAGCAAAGACATCACTTTGCAACAAAGATCCCTCTAGTTAAGGTTATAATAGTCTTTCTAATAGTCATGTAGAGATGTGAGGGCTGGGGCATAAACGAGGCAGGGCACCAAAGAATTGATGCTTTTGAACTGCGGTGCTGGAGAAGATTCTTGAGAGTCCCTTGGACAGCAAGGAGATCAAACCAGTCAATCTTAAAGGAAATCAACCCTGAATACTCACTGGAAGGACTGATGCTAAAGCTGAAACTCCAATACTTTGGCACCCTGATGAGAACAGCTGACTCACTGGGAAAAAAACCCTGATGCTGGGAAAGACTGAAGGCAGGAGAGCAACAGAGGATGAGATTGTTGGGTGGCATCACTGATTCAACATACATGAACTTGGGCAAACTCTGGGAGATGATGAAGGACAGGGAAGCCTGGCAGGCTGTAGTCCATGAGGTCGCGAAGAACTGGACATGAGTTGGCAATGGACAACAACAAATAACAAAAATCCTTAATAAAAAGAAGAGACATCTGGAGTGAGCACGTGCACAGAAAAGGCTATGTGAGGATCCAGTGAGTAGGTATCATTTGCAAGTCAAGGAATGAGGCCTCAGAAGAAACTTGCCCTGCCAATACCTTGATGTAGGACTCCCTGTCTCCAGGACTGTCCAAAAATAAAGCTCTTTCAAGCAACACAATCTGTGACATTTTATTATGACAGTCCTGCTGCTGCTGCTGCTAAGTCACTTCTGTCGTGTCCGACTCTGTGTGACCCCACAGACAGCAGCCCACCAGACTCCCCCGTCCCTGGGATCCTCCAGGCAAGAATACTGGAGTGGGTTGCCATTTCCTTCTCCAATGCATGAAAGTGAAAAGTGAAAGTGAAGTCGCTCAGTCATGTCTAACTCCTAGCAGACCAATGTATTGGACTCCTTGGGAGACAAAAGTGAATCTGAATCAGATCTCAACCACTCGCTAAAGGAGTGCCTTGGGGAAAAATATTAAGCCACTTTGGGCTACCATTTTCTCATCTACAACTAAACAAGATGCCACTGTTTACTATGGATCCTTACTTTGGGTATTTCAAGAATTAAGTGAGACAATGCATTTAAAGATCTTAGCACAATGTTAGATACATAAGAAGTCCTTGGTAAGTGTTACGTTATGATTTGCATGGTTTGTATCAGTAATAGAGACTGAGACTCTTCACTCATGAGTTTTTCCTACTCAATGTTCTAACATTTGGGTATGAAATTTTACCCTCTAAGATTATGCATCATCCACATTTTTCCCCAAACCAAGAATGTCTTAAAAAAGGAAAATCATGATCAATGAAAAGATAAAGGAATTGCAACTCTAGCTTCTTGATTCCATTTTCTCCAAAGTAGATTCCCCAAAAGGCCATGCATTAGCTTAATAAAACCAAGTGTTTCAAATTAGGCTCTTAGCAGCCTCCTCCAAGGCCTAGGGATGTAAATATTCTCCTTGCCTTCTTCTTGTGTATTCTTCCCTGGAAATAAATATAGTCATTACCCTATGAAAAGGAGTTCAGTGTGTCTTGGGGAGAGGTAGATCTCTTGCAAAGGCTTTGAAGTGAGACAAGAATCTAATGTGCTTACAGGAGTCAGACATCAACTATTTATAAGACATGATGAGGGACAATAACGCCTGTAGCCTGTTTCAGAAAAGGAAGTATTTTAAAATGTCATGGGTTTTCAAAGAACTTGACCCCCTTCAATATTGAGCGATGCAGAGATAGTTTGCTAGGCTATACGTTCAGAGATATGTGAATGCCAAAAAACGGGCTGTACTACCTAGAATGTCTATTGCCAGTGACAAGGAAGGTTTACAGTTCATCCTGCCTCCACTTCTAGGAAATGTTCATCTCCTTTGAACAATTCAAAAGCAACTTCTTTCACCTGTAAATTGGCTTGAGAGAGAAAAAAAAAAGAAAAAATGACTTGATCATTGCCTTCAAGTGGCAGTTCAAAAAGAGCAGCCACATCTTCTAGCTCTCTATAGGGGACAGAACCAATAAAAAGGACAAGAAAGAAGTGATTTGTGTTGGATGAAGAGAACTTCCTGGCAGAGAGAATTCTTCAACAGAGGTTGGGGATCATGAACAATAGGGGGTTGGCAAGGGTGAGGGCTGCTTATTGGATTCAACTGGCTTTGAGATGACCTCAAAACCTTTCCTATGATGTGCATGGTCTTTTGCTGTTGTCGTTGAAAACTCAAAAATGTTTTCCTGACAGAGATATTGCTCTAGTTTATTTAAAATATTTACATGTCAAGCAGTTCACATTCATTTTATCACTTAATCTTTATAGCCAAGGAGGTAGAAAGCAAAGTGTAATGGAGAGAGTGGATATTGAGTGAAGCCACAGAGGGTTTAAATTTTGGCTTTATCTTCACTAGCAAAGCCTCACTCTTGTCATCTAAATGAGGAGACTCAGAATTACTGAGGTCAACCATAATGTATATAAAACACCTGACAAATAGTGGGATATGATATATAGGTAGCCGTCACTATTGTTGTTTTCATAACCATAATGCAGATTTAGAAAGAACCACAGAAATGAAGCAACCTTCATGGAATCACTAAGTCAATAAGTGGTTAACACAGACAGTGCAGATGCTGCTAAGTGTCTATTACTCATTATCCAGTCTCTCTTTCATAGTAACAGAGCCTGACAAAATTGTAGACGTGATGGCTGAAGCTCCTGCAGCCTTTCTGCACCATGAGGTACCTCTGAGGATGAAAGTCCTGCATTAGGATGGCAGAGCACCAATACACAAGCAACCTGGGTCACTGAAGAGCTTGAAGCTGCCATACAGCCCTGGCACAGCCACATTTGAACTAATTTTATGTGAAAGAATAAGCTCTTTGTTATTTCTGGCTTCTGTTACTAGCAGGTAATAACAATGCCTAACAGGTATATTAGATCTTTTTGACTCTAAAAGCAGGAAACCTTCTAACCCCATATCCTGGGGCATCCCTCACTTCCAGGCAAACCAGGATAGTCTCCAAAAATCATGCTCAGGGGAGTATTATCGAGATGTATTTTTACATTTCGTCTTACATAAGGAACACTTTCTCATGTTGTACAGAGAAATAAATGTTTTGGTTGAATCCAATTCAACAGATATTACCTGGGTACCTACTACGCAGAGGAGGAGAGAAGAAAGCAAAAAAGGTCCAGTTCCTGACTTGAGGATGCTGCCGTCTGGCACAGTCCATTCAGTCATTCATTCATTCATTGTTCCTGAAACCTAGTGCTATTAATTCATTCATGAATCCTTGCAGTCTACTTATATTAATTCATTCAGACAAAAATTAAGTGTGCTTTAAAGACCAAGTATGGCAACAGCAAAAAATAAAATAGACATCGTTCTTACCCTCACAGAACTTGCATTAGTGTAACTGAGAGAGAGACAAGACAATAAACAAGCAAGGGAATACCTGAACAACCTAACTTCCCTCAGTTGTTCAAATGAAGTTCCTTATCCTGGGTAGAGGGAAAGATCTAATTAAAGAGGTGATATTTGGACTGAGAGTTGTATGCCAAGAAGGACCAAATCATTCAGACAGAACAGCAAATGCAAAGACATGAACCAGAAGGAAGTCTGGACAACTCCAGGACAGGAGAGAAAACTAAAGGAGAGTGGACGATATGGAGTCAGGGTGGGGATAATAAGGAGGAGGTCAGAGACGCCGGAGGGCCAGAGTCCGTCAGGTCCTATAGACCATGACAGTACATTTAGGGTTTTTTCAAGTGCAGCAAGTGAAATGGGAAAGCACTGAAAGATGATTCTGAAGCAGAGAAGTAAGAAGATCTGACCTATGTTTTTAAAGAAAATCTAACTTCTGGGTTTTTAAAAAAAGTATTATGAAGCTGAATGGATAGCCACAGAAAGTCCAGTTGGGAGCCCAAAGCCCAAACCCAGGTAAGAAATAAAGGTAGCTGGCATGATTTGACAGCACTAGGTGGAGAGCAATGGGCAGATTTAGGATA
Organism: Redunca redunca; assembly: GCA_006410935.1. NCBI lineage: Eukaryota > Metazoa > Chordata > Mammalia > Artiodactyla > Bovidae > Redunca > Redunca redunca. The sequence goes on along the minus strand of SJYQ01000266.1, from coordinate 947,308 downwards.
TATTTTAGAGCTAGAGTGGCTTGACTGGCTAAGGGATCACATTTTATATTGGCAAGATTTGGCTTTTTCAGTGGAGCTTCCTTTAAAACTCACCGTGTAATATAAAAACCCAAATGACCAAGAAACATCTTACTTGCATTCCTTAATACTAGACGGACCAAACAAATTAAAAAAATCAGTGTCCAAGTAATTCCCATTGTGTGAACAGGCAAATCATTGCACTACTCTGACATGTTTCTAGTAACCTGAACATTCTCCTGTCTTTCCTATCATTTCACCTTAAGATCCTTGCACCGTTTGTTAATAAAGCACGGGGAGCACACAGTTTAATGCAGACCCCTGTAGTCCAAGCAGTTGTTTGACAATCAAAATGTTAATTCTCAATATATTAGAGAACATCAACAGGATGGTACAACGCAGTGCACCATATACCCACTGAGCATGTTCTCGCCTTTCCTCTATTTTTATGTCTGGAACACCTAGTTCACAGGAGCAAAGAGATGGAGTCATTGTTTGGGAACCTTTCCCCTTGCTGCTTAGCTGCTAATGAATCCTGCAAACTCTCTAAGACTGGAGGAGGCTGGCTTTTCTTTTCTGTTCTTTATTACCTCATTCCCCAAGTTGATTCTTCCTCTTTTTTTTTTTTCCCCACAGAAGTGCAAGCATCATCACAAATGGCTAGAAACGGAATCACACGGTCTACAGAAGGTCTTTCTTGGTGCAACAGGAATCAAACTCTAACCAGGCTTTTATGGATGAAATACATGTTTGGTTAAAAAAAAAAAAGAGTTTGACACTGTGCCTGACACAATGCTGAAGAAATGAAGGAAGAAACTGACTTTATGTTAATGGCCATGAACCGGAAGCTGACTAGCACCTCTCCTACAGGTGACCTGATTGGTTTTTAATCCATACCACAAGTCTAGAGCAGGTACTGTCCTTTCACTTTAACAGATAAGGAAACTGAGGCTTAAGGAAGTCAGGCAATTCCTTAAGGAAGTCAGGCAAGTCAACTGTAGTACAGGTTAGTACTGCAACTCAAACTGAATTTCTAACAACTCCAAAGCCTGTGCATTTTCACTTCATTGGCTCCCCTCCACCCAGCATAAAGTTAGAGTGATCAACATTCTGAACATGTGTGTTCAAGTCTTCCGTCAACCACTCACCAGTTCAGGAATCTGGGACTAAATTATCCAATTTCCCAGGGCCTCAGCTTCACCACCCTTATGGGATTTGCAGAGGGTAATGAAAAGTTAAGTATTCTATAAACTGTAAACTTATGACAAATCATTATAAATTTTAGAAAATAAAATTCAAACTACAAAATTATGGGGCATCTATATAAAATTAATGGAATTTAAGTTCCCTATAGGCACCACACCTCTTACATATTTCTTCAAGTATTTAATAATATAAAGACTTTAATAACAGGAGATTTTATAATGATTATATCCACCAATACCTTCCAACTTTTATCTACAATCATACTAATGACAATAATAAGAGTTTCTCACATTTATTGAGTGCTTAGCTTTTGCCAGATTCTGTTTTAGGTAGCAATTCATTAATTCTCAAAACAACTCCGAGGAGGCAGGCATTACTACGGTCCCCATTTTATGGCTGAGGGAACAGGGCATGGAAAAGTGAGGTGACTAGCCAAGGTCAGGATGGGAAACCAGGGCACCCTGCTCAGCACTCCACATATTTAATTACTATACAGGACTATGGGCTTATCCAGGACTATGGGCTTTCCAGGTGCCACTACTAGTAACGTAGGAGGCATAAGAGACATGGGTTCTATCCATGGGTTGGGAAGATCCCCTAGAGTAGGAAATGGCAACCCACTCCAGTATTCTTGCCTAGAGAATCCCGTGGACAGAGGACCCTGGCGGGCTATAGTCCATGAGGTCACAGAGAGTTGGACACAACTGAGCAACCAACACTTTCATGCAGGACTATAGCCCATAATGAAAACCAGTACTCAAACCATCCATCCTTCTTTTTTCAGAAAGGTATCATTTCTTGAGGAGGGGATGCCTATCTCTGATGAATGTTAAAATACTTCCAGGCGAGCTTAGCGGAGTGGAAATATTCAAGATTAACACTCCAGCAGGCAGCATATCACTGACTTTTCATAGCAGTGTAAGCCCTTCCTAATCTGACTTTTCATCAGGTCCTGGTGACTCATGACAGGTTAATGATTTTCTTCCCCCTAAGAGTTTCTCTCTTTCAGTCTGTTCCAGCTGTCGTGATGTAGTAATCTGGGATTAGAACAGGAACATCAAATATGAATTTGCTGCTGAAGGGTTCTGAACTCCCAGGAGGAAAGGGTTAGATACAGACAAACTAGTAATAATGACACCATCAGGAACAAAGAGCCAGGCTATGCTTTTTCTGGCATAGAGAAGCCAGTGTTTACAGCATCACTTTCTTTTTAAAAACTATACTAACAGAGAATGTGAGCTAGTTACCAGAAATGATTCTGCCTCTCCTCTGGGCAGCTGACAGTTTCGTCCAGAGTCCTGCACGAACGTGCAACTGTGTCCCAGTGGCGCTACATCATATGCCACTCGGCTCATAGACTGATGCCCTAACTTTGGAAAAAGTGGAGACAGATGGTCAAGAAGCTTGGAAGTGACAGTCAGTTATTAAGCAGAACCTCAGCAAAAAAGACAACTTCCTCTCTATACGAACTTTCCAAAGCAAAATGGATTTGATTAAGCAAGGTTGAGATTTAGGCTGATTAATCTACTATGTGCTAGTCCCTAGGCTAGATTAGCATTCCTATATATTATCTCACACAATGCTCATAAGAACAAATAAAAATATCCATGTGCAGCCATGTTACAGAGATTCAATATTCAAACATATGGAGAAAACCCTACAGTTGAGCAGAAACATCTTATAATTCTTCACTCATTCTCTCACTCAATGCTAGGAATTATCCAAACAACTGCCCACAGTTTTTTCTTTCGTTCCATCATTTAATCTGGTTCAGTATTTCTCAGTGTGCAAAATAATCACTGTACAGACTTATAGACACCAAATCTTATTCACTGCATTTCATGGTCAATTTCAGGACATTTGAAGGGTATTTTCAGGGCCTCTGTGTAAACTTGAGCAAGGCTGAAGGTTGAATCCAACATGGACATGCCTGGCTGAGAGGGCAATGGGGACTGAAACCCAGCCCGTGTCCTACTGTTCAGTTGATTCACCTGAAAAGAAAAGATGCCTGTTTACAATTCATTTGTCCAGAGAGACAGATCATTTTAGGAATGACTGTAGAATTTACATATTTAGATCTAAGTCAACTGTTCATTTTTATACATCTCTTTGGAATATATGCTTCAGGGCTACTTAATCATCTCTGTATTCCCAGAATCTTGTTTAGTGCCTATAAGAAAACAGATTCTTTCTCACTAAAGGATGGTAACTATACAATGACATTTAAGTAAATTTTAGAAAATTTATCCTATATCCAATGTTAGTGCTAACATGAGTTGAGTTGTATGTCAAGTATGTAGCAATAATCATATAGCCCTCACAAAATCTCTATTAGTGGGCATTACCATTATTATTTTATGCCTTATCTTAGGAAGTATTTATTCTACATATATTTAATATATTTAATAGCATTATTAATAAAATATAGTAAGATCTTACTTTTCTTCTGAAATACTAAACAAAAACCACTCTTTCTTATCATTATATGTTATTTTGAAATATATTTTTTATGCTGTGAAAAATAAATATCTTATCATGGTAAAGTTGTGTTCTAATGTATTAAAAAGCATTTTCCTATGGCTGGACCTTTAGATGCTTTCTAATTATTGTCACTGTAAACAAAAAATTTCCATTGACTCTTCTGATATATGTCTTTGCCTTAATCTCTGATCATTAACTTAGAATAGATTTCTAGGTGCAAGGGAAAAAAATGTTAAAGGGAATAAGCTTTAAAAACTCAAGATACACATATTTTCTTAAAATTTACCATGTGTTTTTTCCTGCTTCAAAGTGACAGGTTTGGTTTTCAGGTATGTGATGAGTAGTTTACTTAGAGTTGTTTTATTGCTTTTTCTGGCTTTTACTTTAGAATGATATTTCTTATTACTATCACTACCATTGCCATTAAAAGCTAAGATTTATCAGTTACTCACTATGGGGTTGTGTTCAGCAATTTGCATGCACTATCCCATTTAAACTGTACAACAAGCTATGGAGCCAGTATGGATGTTAATCCTATTTGGTCAATGACGTACAAATGTTAAGAATAAAGCCCTGTTCCATTTGTTATAAAAGATGTGATCTTGACCACTCATCCAGCTGCCTTTCAGGAGAGGAAACTCTCAAGTAGTGGTTACTAGAAATAAAATTATAAGGCCAGTATAACTATAACCCTTTCATCTGGATGGCAATTTCTAGATAACAAAAGCACATTCACATACATTATTGTAATTGATCACCAAATCACTTCTATTCATCCTTGGAGAGATCTTTCTTTCCATTACTGCCTGTTTGCAATAGGGTTCAAGTTGTAAAGAACCCGTCTACAATCCAGAAGACACAAGAAACGTGAGTTTGATCCATGGTAGGGAAAATCCCCTGGAGGAGGAAATGTCAACTTGCTCCAGTATTCTTGCCTGGAGAATCCCATAGACAGAGAAGCCTGGTGGGCCACAGTCTGCGGGGTCACAAAGAGTCAGATACAACTGAGCATGCACATGTGCACTCAGTAGGTTGAGGAGCCCAACCAAAGAAAACAAAAGCAAAGTAGTACTTCTTATGGATTTATGGGGAAAACAGTTACTCATGAGCAACTGGCAAAAGGAAAGAACTTCAATTATAACCGGACCTTTCAAACAGCAGTGCTGAGAAATGTTTGAAGCAGCACATGACCCAGGGACTAGAAAAGCATCTGATGCTGCTCACCCTCACAGGCATGGTGCTGGGGCGTTCTGGTCTTGCCCAAGTGAATGAAGTCGCTCAGTCGTGCCCGACTCTTTGCGACCCCATGGATAGTAGCCTGCAAGCTCCTCCGTCCATGGGATTTTCAAGGCAAGAAGTACTGGAGTGGGTTGCCATTTCCTTCTCCAGGGAATCTTCCCAACGCAGTGATCAAACCCACGTCTCTCACATTGTAGACAGACACTTTACCATCTGAGCCACCAGGGAATTCATCCACTCACAAATTCCTCTAAGTGAAATCAACACAGGCTATAGCTGCATGACTATAATTCTACACTTTAAAATGCAGTTCAGGTAAGGAAAGGCTTACATTGTCTTTCTCAGTTATGATTCTGATAGTGGCATTCTGAACAAAATGTGAAGTCATAAGAATATCACAGGCACATTGGTGTCTTCTCTTTCAAAGGTCTTCTACCTGTTCCCCATGGACACTGAGACCTTTGTGCTTTCCATAGAACCTAGTTCTGCAGATGTTGTCTGACAGATAAAAGCATGAACTCTCAGGATTCTAGGCTCAAATCCTGGCTCTGCCTTGAACGAGCTGTATAAAAAAGGAAGTAACTAAGTCTCTATGCCCAGCATCCTCATCTGTCAAGTGGGGATTATAAAGGTACAGATTTTGTAGGGTTGTTATGAGGATTAAGTGATTTAATACATGGGAATGCACACAGTAAGTGTTACTGTTGCACCATTATTATTATTACCTTCTATGAACACCCACTTTTCACTTGACACATTCCTATACCTCCAGCTGTCAAGAGAGAGGATGGTTAATACACTGAAATCCTGCTAAACTTACAATAGCCAATTGCTTTAGCACATTACCCATAGGTTATTGGGTTATTTCCTTTTGGGGAGAGGACTACTGAATACTGAAAAGCTGAAATAGAAGGAAATTAAACTCTAAATATAAAATTTCAGAATACACAAACACACACACACACACACATATATATAGAAACAGAGGGAGGGAGGGGGGAGAGGAGGAGGACAGGGAGGGAAGAGGAAGGGAGAATGGGACAAGGGAGACTAGACAGATAGACAGATGGATGGATAGATAAGGAAAACACATCTTTAAGGTTTCTTAAGGCACATTTAAGATTTTAGAATATTCAAGCTAAAAGGAACTTAGAAAATACACTGCCGGAGGCCAGCATGAGGAACTCCGCCCATGGCAAAGGTCATGAGGAAGGAGACTTGGCATACGCAAAAGCATGATCAAGCCTCAGGAAACTCCCTGTTCCCGAGCATCTACCCCCAAAACCAGAGTCTATCTACTTAACTGTTTCATGCTCTCACCTACACCTCTGACTTTATGGGGGTCTCTCCCCCATCACCATTTCTCTCGGAGGAGGAGTAAACGTGCAGCTCCAAGTCAATAAAAATTCCTGGGCATGACAAGAGTGTTTCAACTTGCGGACTCCGCTGAAGGTTATCTAGCCCGCCTGTATAGGTTCGTCCAGCCACATGTGATTGTTTACAGCCTCCCAACCTGAGAGGCACGAGATGTTTTAGACTTACTAAAGGCAAATTCCTTTGGGAAGTTGGAAATTGTCAGTATAGTGGGTTGGTTAGGAATTATATTGGTGAAGGGTTTTTCATTTGTTGTGCCAATAATTGCTGCTAATTCCCTGTCCTGGATGTGACAAGGGTGTCTCAGGTCAAACCTCTCTGCTGACAGACTAGCTTGTGTGACAGGATTATCCATACTCCTGCCACTACACACATGATTGTTTACTACCTCTCAACCATAAACAGCAAAGAAAGTTTTGGAGTATTTTTAAAGTCTTAATTAGCATAGGGCTTTTCTCATTGTTGAGTCAATGATTGCTGCCAGGCCTCCATATCCTTAGGCACCTGGGAATATATTAATCAATGTATTTGGAATATAGAAAAGGAAATGTAGTAGTTTTAAGTTAGCAATACCAGACTTTTTGAGTTAATGAATTTTCTCTTTTGTAATAGATCACTGTACTTTGTTATAAATCACTGTGTCCTTGCTATGTAAAAATGTAACTTTATCACTATCTTAAGACTAAATAGATCTTAAGGGGAACATTGGTGAAAGGATTTTCATTTGTTGGGCTGATGTTTGCTGCTAAATCTCCATGTTCCCTGCCCTTATAATGAATATAACTAGCATATAGGGGCTTCCCTGGTGGCTCAGAGGTTAAAGCGTCTGCCTGCAATGTGGGAGACCTGGGTTCAATCCCTGGGTCGGGAAGATCCCCTTGAGAAGGAAATGGCAACCAACTCCAGTACTCTTGACTGGAGAATCCCATGGACAGAGGAGCTTGGTGGACTACAGTCCACGGGGTTGCAAAGATTCGGACATGACTGAGCGACTTCACTTCATAGGAGAAATAAGTATTAACCTTTAAGATTAATCATGTTAACCTTGGGTTAAATAAATTCCTTTCTTGATTGTAACTCACTACACTCTCACCCTATAGGAATGTAACTTTATTTGGAGGGTGGTGCCGGGTTTAAGAAAAAACACCCTTGGAAGAAATAAGTTTTTTTTGGTTATCAGAAAGAAAGGATCATAAAATGTCAGCAGGTCTCATGGCCAGAAGATGATGTAAAACCCCTAAGACTTTTTTTATACATTTATGTGAAGCACCTGATTTTGATAAAGGTCAGGACTGCTGACCCCCACATGACGCTGTATTCATCCCTATGTGTAACAAAAGGTATATAAGCAAACCCAAAAATAAAGAAATCGGATCAGTTTCCAGAAAGACTGATTCCCCCATGTCGTTTCCTTCTTGCTCCCCGTTTTTCTGGCTGAATTCCCATCTGGAGCATGGATGCTATTCCACATAAACCAAGTTATTCAGCCTCTTTTTCTCCACTAATTTTCCTGATACACTATCTGTTTCTAATCTCTCTATATATCTGTAATTAAATATGTATTTTTCCAAGGACACTGACTCCGTCCCCACCTTTGAATCACCTTGGGTCCACCGGGGCTGGACCCTGGCAATACACAGTCCATTCTGATTTTATGTGTGGAAAAAGTGAACCCCAGATGGATAGAGTTACTCCCAAATAACCCAGTAGCTGTGACTATAATCCAATTTCATGACTCTAGTTCTCTTCCACCATATCATGTTATTCTTTCTCATGTCCACAATTTACAGAACATTCTTGAAAAAAATGTATAAAGATGGAAGTACAAAATAACAATGAACTACTTCTTTTCTAAAATACATAAGAAGTAGTAAAAAGATAGATAGCTTTGATCTTGGCACCCTCCTCTTCAAATATCTTCATTCCCAAAGCAAGGAGTCAAAAATTCCTAAGCCACACCTCTCCCTCTACCCACCTAGGACCCTCACAGCCTTGAATGTCTCATCTGAGGTGTTCAGCTTAAACTACACTTTTTCCATTTCTTCCACTGCTCCTCTTCACACCTGTTGCCTTGACCTGTCTCCTGCCTCTTCATTTCTTCATGGAATATCCCCTTCCCAATTCTGAGGTCTGCCTACTGGAATCTTGTTATATTTTGAGATAATCTGTGCACCTCCATAAAATAATCTCTATCCCCGCACATGTAAATAAAATTGTTTTCCAGTACAGAATTTTCTCTTAACCCCACAATTTATTGCTATTTGTGTACATATTTCCCCCAATATATTGAAAGCTTGTTAAAGGATAAATCATAACCTGATTCAGTTTTGAACCCTTCCTAGCAATCGACACGTCTTTATAAAGTGTCCACTAAATTGAATAAGGAAAAATATAGTCTATGCATCTGGTTCTTTAGAAAGTCTGCAGTGAAAGTTTCCTAACAGTGTCTCTATTCTAAAACATCTTTGCTTTATGCTAACTTATGATCTGAATGTCAGTTACAGGCCATTTTTACATATGTGTATCCCCTACTGTAAAATAACGTTAATACTCATTCCTCTGAGCTGCTTCAGCAACCAGAAGAGCGAGAAGCCATTCAAAAGTGAACCTGTTCTGCTCAGTCACTCGGTCGTGTCCAACTCTTTGTGACCCATGGACTGCCAGCACGCCAGGCTTCCCTGTCCTTCACCATCTACTGGAGCTTGCTCAAATGTCCATTGAGTCAGTGATGCCATTCGACCATCTCATTCTCTGTCTTCCCCTTCTCCTTCTACCTTTAATGTTTCCCAGCATCAAGGTCTTTTCTAATGATTCAGCTCTTCACATTAGGTGACCAAAGCATTCGAGCTTCAGCATCAGTCCTTTCAAAGAATACTCAGGATGGATTTGCTTTAGGATTGACTGGTTTATCTCCCTGCAGTCCAAGGGACTCTCAAGAGTCTTCTCCAACACCACAGTTCAAAAGCATCAAAGCTTCAGTGTTCAGCCTTCTTTAGGGTGCAACTCTCCCATCCATACATGACTACTGGAAAAACATAGCTTTGACTATACAGACGTTTGTCAGCAAAGCAATGTCTCTTTTTTAAGATGATGTCTAGGTCGGTCATAGCTTTTCTTCCAAGGAGCAAGTGTCTTTTAATTTCGTGGCTGCAGTCACCATAAGCAGTGATTTTGGAGCCCATGAAAATAAAGTCTGTCACTGTTTCCATTGTTTCCCCATCTATTTGCCATGAAATGATGGGATTGGATGCCATGATCTTTGGTTTTTGAATGCTGAGTTTTAAGCTAGCTTTTTCACTCTCGTATTTCACCATCATCCAGTGGCTTTATAGTTCCTCATCACTTTCTGCCATAAGGGTGGTGTCATCTGCATATCTGAGGTTATTGATATTTCTCCTGGCAATCTTGATTCCAGCTTGTGCTTCCTCCAGTCCAGCATTCTGCATGATGTACTCTGCATATAAGTTAAATAAGCAGAGTGACAATATACAGCCTTATCATACTCCTTTCCCCATTTTGAACCAGTCCACTGTTTCATGTTTGATTCTAACTGTTGCTTTTGACCTGCATACAGGTTTCACAGGAGGCAGGTAAGGTGGTCTGGTATCTCTTGAATTTTCCACAGATTGTTGTGATCCACACAGTCAAAGGCTTTAGCATAGTCAATGAAGCAGAAACAGATGTTTTTCTGGGATTCTTTTGCTTTTTCTATGATAAAGCAGATGTTGGCAATTTGATCTCTGGTTCCTCTGCCTTTTATAAATCCAGTTTGTACATCTGGAAGTTCTCAGTTCACAGGCTATTGAAGCCTAGCTTGGAGAATTTGGGGCATTACTTAGCTAGCATGTGACATAAGTGCAACTGTAGTAGTTTGAGCATTCTTTGGCATTGCCCTTCTTTGGGATTAGAATGAAAACTGATCTTTTCCAGTCCTGTGACCACTACTGACTTTTCCAAATTTGCTGGCATGCTGAGTGTAGCACTTTCACAGCATCATCTTTTAGGATTTGAAACAGCTCAGCTGGAATTCCATCACTCCACTAGCTTTGTTGGTAATGATGCTTCCTAAGGCCCACTTGACTTCACACTCCAAGATGCCTGGCTCCAGGTGAGTGATCACACATCATGGTTACCTTAGTCATTAAGATCTTTCTTGTATACTTCAGTGTATTCTTGCCACTTCTTAATATCATCTGCTTCTGTTAGGTCCATGCCATTTCTGTCCTTTATCATGCTCATCTTTTCATGAAATGTTCTCTTCATGTGTCTAATTTTTGTGAAGAGATCTTTAGACTTTCCCATTCTATTGTTTTCCTCTATTTCCTTTCAGTTTGCTTAAGAAGGTTTTTTTTTTTTTTTTTTTAATCTCTCCTTGCTATTCTTTGGAACTCTGCATTCAGATGGGTATATCTTTCCTTTTCTCCTTTGCCTTGTACTTCTTTTCTCATCTATTTGTAAGGCTTCCCCCAGACAACCATTTTCCCTTTTTGCATTTTTTCTCTTGGGGATGATTTTGATCACTGCCTCCTATACAATGTCATAAACCTCCATCCATAATTCTTCAGGCCCTCTATCAGATCTAATCCCTTGAATCTATTTGTCACTTCCACTGTATAATCATAAGAGATTTGATTTAGGCCATACCTGAATGGTATACTGGTTTTTCATACTTTCTTCAGTTTAAGTTTGAATTTTGCAATAAGGAGTTCATGATCTGAGCCACAGTCAGCTCCTTGTCTTGTTTTTGCTGATAGATGGAGAAGGCAATCCCATGGATGGAGGAGCCTGGTAGGCTGCAGTCCACGGGGTCGCCAAGAGTCGGGCATGACTAAGCAACTTCACTTTCACTTTTCACTTTCATGCATTGGAGAAGGAAATGGCAACCCATCCCAGTGTTCTTGCCTGGAGAATCCCAGAGACAGTGGGCCCCAGTCTATGGGGTCGCACAGAGTCAGACATTACTGAAGCGACTTAGCAGACCTTCTCCATCTTCAACTGCAAAGAATAAAATCAATCTGATTTCAATATCAACCATCTGATGATATCCATGTGTAGAGACATCTCTTGTGTTGTTGGAAGAGGGTGTTTGCTATAAATTGTACGTTCTCTTGGCAAAAATCCATTAGGCTTTGCCCTGATTCATTTTGTTCTCCAAGGCCAAACTTGCCTGTTACTCCAGGTATCTCTTGACTTCCTACTTTTGCATTCCAGGTCCCTGTGATGAAACAGACATCATTTTTTGGTGTTAGTTCTAGAAGGTCTTGTAGGTCTTTATAGAACCATTCACTTCAACTTCTTCAGCATTAGTGGTTGGGGCACAGACTTGGATTACTTTGATATAATGATTTGCCTCAGAAATGAACAGAGAACATTCTGTTGTTTTGGAGATTGCCTCTAAGTAGTGTGTTTTGGACTCTTCTGTTGACTATGAGGGCTACTCCATTTCTTCTAAGGGATTCTTACCCACAGTAGTAGATATAAGGGTCTTCTGAATTAAATTTGTCCCTTCCAGTCCATTTTAGATCACTGATTCCTAAAATGTCTATGTTCACTCTTGCTATTTCCTGTTTGACCACTTCCAATTTACCTTGATACATGGACATTCCAGGTCCATTATTACCATGTAATATTTTTCTTTACACCATCAGACTTTACTTTTACCACCAGACACATCCACAACTGGATGTTTCTGTTTTGGCTCAGCCTCTTCATTCCTTTTGGAGCTATTTCTCCACTCTTCTGCAGTAGCATACTGGGCACATACCAACCTGGGGAGTTCATCTTTCAGTGTCATATCTCTTTGCCTTTTCATACTGTTCATGGGGTTCTCAAGGCAAGAATGCTGAAATGGTTTGCTATTCCCTTCTCCAGTGGACCACATTTTGTCAGGACTCTCCACCATGACTCCTCCATCTTGAGTGGCCCTACACGGCATGGGTCATAGTTTCATTGAGATAGACAAGGTTGTGAGCCATGTGATCAGTTTGTTTAGTTTTCTGTGATTGTGGTTTTCATTCTGTCTGCCTTCTAGTGGATGAGGATAAGAAGGAGAGGCAGAGGGCGGGATGATTTGGGAGAATAGCACTGAAACATGTATAATATCATATAAGAAATGAATCGCCAGTCTAGGTTCAATGCAAGATACAGGATGCTTGGGGCTGGTGCACTGGGATAACCCAGAGGGATGGTATGGGGAGGGAGGTGGGAGGGGAGTTCAGGAGTGGGAACTTATATACACCTGTGGCGGATTCATGTTGATGTATGGCAAAACCAATACAGTATTGTAAAATAAAAAAATAATAAAAAAAGAAGCTTGTGGAAGCTTCCTGGTGGGAGAGACTGGCTATGGGTAAAACTGGATCTCACACTGGTGGGCAGGGCCATGCTCAGTAAATCTTTAATCCAAGTTTAAAGTGAACCTGCTAATAGCTAATTCAATCAGACATACACTTCAGCATACGTAGCTATTTTGTATGTATTAAGATATTCTCAGGCTTCATCTGGGATGAACAAAATGTTCTCCCATTTTGCTCTTGAGCTAATAATTTCCCTTGGTCCTACATAAAATCTCAAGTTATTTAAATAATTCTTATATTTGGAAAGAAAATTGTTCATTAGCTGAAAATCCAAATGACAGAAATACATAATTTACATGAATGACAATAAAAATAATCCTCAAACAAATTAAGAAAATGATCATCTTCCCAAGGAAAAAACTCTAATTAATATGAAAGTGTCCTTTTAAGCCTACAAAATTAACAAAAACATTTCTAATGATTAAATCTACTTTTGGCACAGATATGAGAAAAACAGTTCCATATACATTGCAAGTGGCAGAGTAAAGCTGGTAGAATCCTTTTAAAATCAGAATGGCCAAAAACAAGAACTCTAAAATTGTTCTAATCCTCAGATCCAATAAATCTATTTTTGTGGATATGTGCCCTAAAAATAATTGAAGGAAAAATAATATATGTACAGCAGTATTTATTGCAGCATTGTAAAGAAAAAAATAAAACCAGGAAGCAATCTAAATATGCAACAATAAACCAATGATTTAGTAAATTGCAACAGATCATCATGATAGAATTTCATACTGCTAAATTATTGTAACTATATAGAAATAAAGCAAATGTTTACGGTGTACAGTTAAATGAGAAATGCAGAATACAAAATGCTACATATACTAAGATTCCAACAATGCAAAATATCCATATGTAGTGAAATTTGGAGAGCAATATATAAAAATGAAAACAGTTGTGTAGTAGTTGTGTTCCAGCACCAGCCTAATAAGGGATTTACTTTTTAAAGTATAAATCCTCAAAACTTCTTAAAAGTTAAATACTTACTACCAAAGCTATTTTCACACCAACCATTTCCTTACAAACCCATGTCATTTCTCAGTGATTTTCCTCCATTACCTATTAGCTAAACTAACATGGTAACATATTTGGAAGAAAAGTTATGACCAACCTAGACAGTATATTAAAAAGCAGAGATATTACTTTGCCAACAAAGGTCCATCTAGTCAAGGCTATGGTTTATCCAGTAGTCATGTATGGATGTGGGAGTTGGACCATAAAGAAAGCTGAGCACCAAAGAATTGATGCTATTGAACTGTGGTGTTGGAGAAGACTCTTGAGAGTCCCTTGGACTGCAAGGAGATCCAACCAAGTTCACCCTAAATGAAATCAGTCCTGAATATTCATTGGAAGGACTGATGCAAAGCTGAAATTCCGATACTTTGGCCACCTGATGCAAAGAGCTGACTCATTTGAAAAGACCCTGATGCTGGGAAAGATTGAGGGTAGGAGGAGAAAGGGATGACAGAGGATGAGATGGTTGGATGGCATCACCAACTCAATGGATATGAGTTTGAGTAAACTCTGGGAGTTGGTGATGGACACAGAGGCCTGGCCTGCTGCAGACCATGGGGTCACAAAGAGTTGGGCCTGACTGAGCGACTGAACTTAACTGAACATGCTTGCTGGAACATGCAAATAACTTACACAATCCACTGAAAGTATAATTCAGTCACAGCCTTGCCTGGTCCCAAGATACTCATAACCTCTTACGTCTTCAACATTTTGCTCAAAACTCATCTCCTCCAGGAAACTCTCCTTCAGTGATTTTCACAGGCTCATTTATTCACTCTTGATTCAATAACTAGTTATTCCCAGTAGTTAATATATCATGTTCCAAGCATGCTTCAATTGTTAGGTTATGTGTGTTTTTAGCTTTATAAACAATTTCAAATTCTCAGAAGAAAAGACCAGTCATCTTTTTTGTTGTTGCTTTGTCTCATCATAACCAAAACCAGTACAAAGGTTTTCACATAGGGCTTACTCAGTAAATTTGCTCAATGGTTTGAATCCTAAAGTTTCTAACTTCAGAATTTCTAGACAGTTTGCTTGTACATACAACTACCATAATACATTGTTTCTGATACATTAAATCTGTCTATATTTGGTTTCTATTTTTGCTTCTCAGATTTTATTTACTGCCAATTTTTACTCATTACTAACATAATTGT
>SJYQ01000266.1:911224-932449 GCA_006410935.1 Redunca redunca | reverse complement strand
TGACAACTGGAAGCAATGGTTCAAATGAATCTGTTTTTACAATGCATCATGTATACAGTTTTATGCATTATCCAACTAATATTCTAGATAGACTTCATGGATGTTAACTTTACGTTGAGAGCAACAAATGTGTTTCAGCTTCACCAATGTGAATTATAACTTTCTCTATGAACTACCTTAAAGGATATGTAACAAACAGGCAAAAATAGGTAAAGAGCAAAAATGACAAAGATCATATCAATCTAAAGAGTAAGAGAACATGGAAACTTAAACATTAATACATAGTCTAGTTAAAATAGGATTTGAGCCAGTGAACAATAACACCAACATGTTGGAAATTAAAAATAAGTGAGATAAGTAATTACAGCATGTGTACTAATACAAAATTAAGACTAACTGAAACAAATAACACTATAATCTAAGAAATGTGTCAAAGTTATTAACAGAATGTTTACTCAAAATCGTGGAGGATTATGTATAAATTAATGAGTTTTAAGAAATAATCATTGATTATTTTATCTACTCTCTAGGAAATACTGACTGATTTGAAAACTTGGTTATTCTATTTTCTTATAATTAAAATATACACACAAAACCATTTAGTTTGACTTTTGCTGAAGCTCTTTCTAAAAGAGCTAGTAGCATTTACCATATTAGTAACTACAGTCAATGAGGTTATTTTATGGCTGATGATTTAAGATCTTGAAGATATAATAGACATTATTTTGTATTATAAGTAGACATTCATTTTAAAATATTGGTATCAGGACCTACCCTGATCCTTCCAAATTAAATACGGTATGTCCTCTTAATGTTCCCATATATATTTCATTATTTATCATTCATTCATTCAATTATCCAAACAATGATTCAATTCAGTTCAGTTGCTCAGTCATGTCTGACTCTGCGACTCCATGGACTGCAGCACACTAGGCCTCCCTGTCCATCGCCTACTCCTGGAGTTTACACAAATTCATGTCCATTGAGTCAGTGATGCCATCCAACCATCTCATTCTCTGTCATCCCTTTCTCCTCTCCCTTTCAATCTTTCCTAGCATGAGGGTCTTCTCCAATGAGTCAGTTCTTCACATCAAGTGGCCAAAGTATTACCGAGTGTCATTTATGGGCCAGGCAGCGTGCTGAAGTTGACTCAAGCTCTACCCCTATTCCCATGAAGCCTAGAGGGAAATGGGAAATTGAAATTAAGCAACATTTAGAAATTCAGTCAATTATATTGCAGATACATGATAGGAAAGGGAAACACAGAGAGTGATGAGAATATATAATACGAGGTAGAAATCCCATCTCAAAGGACAAAGAAGGCATCCTTGGAGAAGTGAAAATTAAAGGTAAACGAGGGGAGCTAGCCAGACAAATGAGAGACAGAAGGACATTTCTGGGAATAGAGCAAACAGGAAAACTCTTAAGATAGAGACGATCTTGACATGTATAAGGCAATGTTAGAACCAAGAGCAGTGCGGCTGCCACATCTAGTATAAATAGAGCAGGATGTAGCTGGAAACTACAAAGGGGAAGAAGGCCCTTTGTCTGGATAAAGGCCCTGATACCAATATTTTAAAATGAATGTCTACTTACTACACAAAGTCCGGATAAAGAACTTGTGCTTTCATCCAAGGATGGTAACCATTAGTTGGCCATGTAGAGGCTTGTCTCTACATTTTAGACAGTGTTTATAATCCCAGTCCCGAGATCTTGGAGAGCACCTGACACCTAGTGCTTAATGCTTCTTAGATGACTGTCTGAGTAAATGATTCCTCCTCTCTCCAAATAAAGAGATTCTGAGTTATTGAGGACTCCAATGGGGAGAAGAGAGGGAAGACTTCAGTCACCACTCTTTACTACCTATCCATTTTACGGTATTTAAAATACATATGTACACTGCAACCAGGGCTTCCCCAGTGGCTCAGTGGTAAAGGATCCGCCTGCAATGCAGGAGATCCAGGTTCAATCCCTGGGTCGCGAAGATCCCTTGGAGGAGGGGATGGCAACCCACTCCAGTATTCTTGCCTGGAGAGTTCCATGGACAGAGGAGTCGGGCAGGTTATAGTCCATAGGGTCATAAAGAGTCTGATATGACAGCAACTGAACACGCACACACACGACAGCTGATATCCAAAGGAGCATGTTAAGAGGCTCCCAGACAAGCAGACTGCTCCGTAATCAAATAACAATCCAGCCAGGGCAAGATTCCAACAAAATCTCCCTGGAAAGCAATCAAATCACCAGCAAATGTTTTGAGAAAACCAACAAGCCATCAGAAGAATCCAAATAAGGTGCCAACTTAACAACACAGAAAATTCTAGAAGAAAAGCATTGTCCTACAACACTACCCTGGGAGTGTGAGGAGATGCAGTGAAATTTAGGGCTTTGATTAGGACCTGCTCCCAGGGTGTTCTGATCAGGGGTTGTTTTGTTTCAGTTCTCTAGCCAGCCCTTTGCTCTTGGCTGAATTCAGGTGTGCAGACCTTTTCTTTCCAAGCATGCAAACAAAAGTCTCTTGCAGTTTCAAATGCACTATCCTCTCCTTTGCAGTCCATTGGTAGATTGCCTTTCTTTATTTATTTTTTGAATATGAGCTTTGATCATCTCACTCGTCTGTTCTGCCTTCAGTGGCTCAGCATTGCCAGGAGAATAAAATAAAACTTCTAAGGTTGCCACATAATGTCCTACCTTCCACATGCCCAACATGCTGGCCAACCTCTTCTCACTTACACTCCACTCACTCACTGTGATCAAGCCAATGTTTTGCTTATTCGATGCAATGACAAAGACAACTAGTTTCATATATTCCTTTTTCCTTCCTTCTGTTCTTGTTTTTTAAACTTCACCATCAATTATCTCTATAACTTCCACCGAGATACCTAAAGACATGGGAGTTCTGAGCCTAAAAAACAGCTTCCAGGTCTCTCACTGGAAGTATTACTTTCCCACACAAAGTACAACTATGATGATGCCTGGTTTGGTCCCAGAATGGCTGCACAACTCAAACTGCAGTAATGGAACTCTGTAAAGATAATTAACTTTATGAAATTAAAGACATCCTGGGAGAACCAGTTTAAAATGTAGATTTGTGAGTATGCTCCCAAATATTGTGATGAAACAGTCTGATGAAGCCTTCTGATTTAAATGGTCCAAAGATGATACTTTGAGAAACACTGGTCTGCAGTGTTGAGTGGATGCCCTATGTTTCAAACAAACTCCTCTTCTACTTAATTATATATCTCTATGAACATGCTGAAAGCAGAATTCAGCTGTTTTTGGTGACTGGAAATTTTCTGAGGACATTAAGAAGTGACAGTAACATTAGAATATAGCTCTATGGTGGTTTACTTGGTTTTACATGGTCTGAGGATGCTCATCTCCAGCAGAATATTTTCAATAAGAAATCATCATGGGGAGGTCAGACTGACATTGGAACAGTACTCTGAACAGTACAACATGGATTAGTACTTCTTTCTTGGCCCAATTTATTCTCTAAGGAACAAGCCTCTTCATAAGAATCCAGGTTTATCCCACACATCTTCTTCAGGTGTCTTTCAATACTCACGGATGGAACTGGGTGCTAGTTTTAAAAACCCAACACTGTTTGGTTCTGTGAAACAGACATCCTATGTCACTACTTTTTAAATATGATGATTACATCCAGCATCAGTTAAATGACAAATAGGAAAGAGCATTTTTGGAAAACATGATTTATTGGTAATTCCTTGGGACCTGTAATCTAGCATTGAATGGAGTTTATCAGTGAAAAGCAGATATTAAAGGAAAATTACTCAGAGAAAACTCTCGGCCCCTAAAAGCACGATTGATATTTTTAAGCCAAATCATTTTATCTACTCTTCACTGCAAATGTTTTCAGACATCTACTTTTCATCAGGTTAATGTTTCCCACTGAAACATTGCTGATGGATTTTAGCAATATTTGGTTCTTCATTTCATCTTTGTTTAACTTAGGAAGGTTGACTATAACTGTGTTAAAGGCAACTAACAGAACTGATATGACAGTCAAAGGAAGATACCTATGCTATTATGAAATTGATATAAAATAAAATTCCATTTATAACCCTTTAAGTTTTCTTAAAAAAAAATTGACTTGACATTTGTAAGAAGAGGAAAAATAACACTGAAATAACATATCCAAACATCTAAATGCAGAATATCTTACAAAGCTTCTGCATTACTTTTAAAGAGAAAAACAAAAGCCCAAATTATTAAAAGGTATTTGTTTCTGCATAGAAATAAAGAAAATTGAGGAAAGATCATGTGATTAAAAAAATGAATAAAAGTACAAAAACACAAAGCTTAGCTGGTATAAAGCAACATTAAAATTTATAATCTCTATTTTACTAGAGATTGTACAAATCTTAAATTAACATCACCATTAACTTTAGTGAAAATAAAAACATCAAGCATATGCATTCTTTGTTAATTGCATCTAATGAAAGTGATAACTGTGGATAAACAATTGTTACAGTGATAAATGGCCAACATTTAAGCCAATTTGAAAGAAAAAGATGAGGAGAGAATTTGAGCACTGAACAATGTGGCTCGTTTTATTATAACCCTTCATTTTATATAAAAGCCAACTGAGTCTCAAAGATGCCCACTAACTTGCCAGGATCACACACTGCAGAAAGTCTTTCCTCAAATGACCACTGTACTGTGCTTAGTTGCTCAGTCATGTTCAACTGTTTGCAACCCCATGGACAGGAGCCCACCAGGCTCCTCTGTCCTTGGGGATTCTCTAGGCAAGAATACTGGAGTGAGTTTCCATGCCCTCCTCTAGGGGATCTTCCCAACCCAAGGATCAAACCCAAGTGTACCGCATTGCAGGAAGATTCTTTACCATCTGAGTCACCAGGGAAGCCCAAGAATACTGGAATGGGTAGCCTATCCCCACTCCAGAAGATCTTCCTGATCCAGGAATTGAACCGGGGTCTCCTGCATTGCAGGTGGATTCTTTAACAGATGAGCTACCACAGAAGCCTCAAATGACCATTACTGAGTGATATTTTCATATAAAGTTTTCAGGAATTAAAGCATTTCAGGAAAATGCTTTCATGAAATAATCATCACTATCTATTTATGAACACTTGATATTTATTCAGGGCCCAAATTTTTCATTCATTTCTTCAACACCTTGTTTATGCTCTACAACATGTTTTTCCCTCCTGGATATGCTGGGTCCCTTTTTCCATCTTCCTTCTTCCTCTCTTCTCATCACTTATTTTTTTCCTCACAGATACCAACTAGGCCAGCACTTTGATCTTTAAGTTCCCAGCCTCTAGGACAGTGTGAAATAAATGTTTATTGCTTATAAGTCACCCACCCTATACTACTCTATTATAGCAGCTGGATCAGCCTAAAATACAATGATATGGAGAAAAATGCTTTAATATGGTTCTTCTGTTTTCTAGTGTAACCCCTTTAATTATAAAATGTATCACATCATTTCTGGCAGCAAGCTATGCATTTAGATTGGGAGAGAAGGGGAGAGACCATCCACCTCGGCTCCTAGCCTTGTGCCTGGCTGGCTCTCAGAAATAGTTCAGAGACCTGAAGTTAATTGGCCAATTACCAGCTATACTGAATAACTGAGTTCTACAATGCATTTAAGGCGGTGTTCAGCTCATGTAAGACATCTGACTGTCAGTAGCTAATGTAATAAAAATGTGTAGTGAACTAGAATATAAAGACATTTAGAAGTAGAAGGTTTCAGAGTTGGTAAAGTTGCCTCTATGATGTCATCAATGAATCTGATCTATCTCTTAATAAGTATGTAACTTTAGCAAATACATGATTTCTGCTACCCTCCAGTGTCTTACATGAACAATAACAGAATTGGAAAGCACTCAATAAATTTGTCTATCATCATAATCACTGCTTTAAACATGTCTATTTTATGAAAGATTTTACTTGCTCAAGAGTTTGAATAAAATCAAAATGATTGGCTAAACAACCATTGGCTAATCAATCTCTCACATTTCTTTCATTCTCAAGTAGATGTCACTGTTTTCAATCTATTTCTCATAAATAGGGTAGATTGCCCAGCATCACCCAATCTCCACTGGATTTCCTTAAACAGGAAGAAAAGACAGGATAGAAAAATTACTTGGTAGCCACCTATGAAGACTGCACATTCTTCCCAGCAGCAGAGTGTAGGTGCCTCAGTCTGCTCCCCATCATTCATTTTCCTCTCCACTTCACCACGAGTGGTGGGTGCAAAGTTTTAATGAGAACAAAATGCAACCAGGTTGATTTACTGTCCAGCACCTGTTTATGATACACAAGCACCTTTTAAAATAGCATTCTGGTGGGTGTTGCTTTTCAATGGTCAGAAACAACAGAATTTGGAAATAAATGAAAAAACTTTCAATGCCAAAAACAAGCCAAAAAAAAAAAATGATAAATCACAGATTCAAGATGTCAATTGTTAGCTCTCCTTGTGAGTATAAAAAATTCAAGCCCACAGAATATGCAGCCTGATTGTAAACAAGTCAGGGAGACAAAATGATAAAGGCAGAACAGAGACCTCAGAAATCCTAAAACAGGCCTCAGTCTCCAAAAACACGTTCATTTCACCGAAAGATGATTTCTTGCCGGGTTGTTGACTTAACAATTTCAACTAATATACACCAAAAATCCCAACTTATTACTGCTACTATGAAGTACTATTTGTATCTATTATATTAAATGCAGTTTCTTTTCCTAATTATCTATCTTTGGCACATGACACACTCTCCACTTCAACCACAAGATAAACCCAATAAGAATAATATAAGACAATACTGCTTCCATTAAAAGGGTCTCTTGGAATGACATGTAGTATTCTATATGCTCAGAAATAACATCTGCCACTATAAACAAAAATGACAAACAGACAATAACTTGCTCCCTCTAAGAATACACCAAATTGTTTGTATCAAAAACAATGGAAAGTTACTTTTGCACAAAAATGTATGAAACAACCAAGACATGTGTTATGGACTGCACTCAGTTTAGTTCAGTTCACTTACTCAGTCATGTCCAACTCTTTGTGACCCCATGGACTGCAGCACGCCAGGCTTCCCTGTCCATCACCAACTCCTGGAGCTTGCTCAAACTCATGTCCATCGAGTCGGTGATATCATCCAACCATCTCATCCTCTTCTATCCCCTTCTCCTCCTGCCTTCAATCTTTCCCAGCATCAGGGTCTTTTCCAATGAGTCAGTGCTTCTCATCAAGTAGCCAAAGTATTGGAGCTTCAGTATCAGTCCTTCTGATGAATATTCAACACTGATTTCCTTAAAGATTGACAGGTTTGATCTCCTTGCAGTCCAAGGGACTCTCAAGAGCCTTCTTCAATACCACAGTTCAAAAGCATCAATTCTCCAGCACTCAGCTTTTTTTATAGTCCAACTCTCACATCCATACATGACTACTGGAAAAACCACAGCTTTGATTGGACGGACCTTTATTGGCAAAGTAATGTCTCTGCTTTTTAATATGCTGTCTAGGTTGGTTATAACTTTTCTTCCAAGGAGCAAGCATCTTTTAATTTCAAGACTGCAGTCACCATCTGCAGTGATTTTGGAGCCCAAGAAAATAAAGTCTTTCTTTACAGTCTGTCACTCTTTCAATTATTTCTCCATCTATTTTCCAAGGAGTGATGGAACCGGATGCCATGATCTTAGTTTTCTGAATGTTGAGTTTTAAGCCAGCTTTTTCACTCTCCTCTTTCACTTTTATCAAGAAGGCTCTTTAGTTCTTCTTCACTTTCTGCCATAACGGTGGTGTCATCTGCATATCTGAGGTTATTGATATTTCTCCCAGCAATCTTGATTCCAACCCGTGCTTCATCCAGCCCAGCATTTTGCACGATGCACTCTGCATATAAGTTAAATAAACAGGGTGACAATATACAGCCTTGTGTACTCCTTTCCCAATTTGGAACCAGTCTGTTGTTCCATGTCCAGTTCTAACTGTTGCTTCTTGACCTGCATACAAATTTCTCAGTAGGCTGGTAAGGTGGTCTGGTAGTCCCATCTCTTGAAGAATTTTCCACAGTTTGTTGTGATCTACACAGTCAAAGGCTTTTGGTGTAATCAATAAAGCAGAAGTACACGTATTTCTGGAACTTGCTTGCTTTTTTTATGATGGAATGCACTAGGAAAAATAATCTAAGAATTTGGGGGGGGAGTGTTTTATAAAATTTATGGACTTATTTCAAGCAATGAATCATAGCTCTGTCATAAGAAATACAATTCCCTGCCAGTTTGGCATTTGTTTTAATTTTTATACACACAGCCTACTGACTGGTTTACTATTCAAGCATATTAACCACAAACTGGAGCATTCAAATGTAAGTAAATCCCAGCTTTTTTTCCTAGAAAGCTCATAGAACCTACTGGAGATGGCCTCTGCTTTCGAGGAACTTATTCTCCAATTGTGGAAGTGAAAATCAACTATAATGGAAATAGTGATTCCAAACACAATTTCTTGTGTGCTGATATATACAACATGCAGTACAGGTTTTACTTTAACAAAGATTTAAATACACACAATAGAATAAAATTAAAAGAGGTAAACTACAAGGACCAGTGGGCTAGTGAGAGGAATTCAGTCAGGGAAGGCTGTTCTTCATTCTAATAAACCTCTGTCAGAAAAAAAAGAAACATCTCCAGGGACATTTCTTTCCTACACTTAAAATAACCTTCAAAAAGCAACCATCGTTATTTGTGCATAGAACGTATCTATGTGCTATGCACTTGTTATTATTTATCCATCCACTTGCTCATTCACTGCTGCAATCTCAAACCTGACCTAGTCTGTGCCCTAGAGGTCAATCTAGCCCTGAATATTCAGAACCTTTATTAATAAACTCTTCCTTGCTAATTATTCTATGTTCTGAATTACCAGAGCCTGTTTGTATGGTAATCACATGACCCATAAGTCACACAACAGCAAAATGTTTTGTAAAAGAGGTACTGACCCAAAAACCACAGGGTTTGTATTCTTTCACTGCTGTCTTTTCTGATACAACATGTATATATTGAGCAATTTTAATAATCATTACTCCCCAATACTCTGCTCATGAAAAGAACCAACATTTTTCTTCCTATACCCAAATATCATAATAGATACATATATGTATGTTACACACATATATATTCAAATGCACCACGATGATATATAATAAATGAAGATAAAAATCATGTTCTTAACCATCCCTGTCTCAATATATTAAATAGCAATTCACATAAAAGGAAAAAAAAATGTCTGGCACTGTTAAGACAACAAATCTACATGAAAGATCTAAAGTCTA
Source organism: Redunca redunca (assembly GCA_006410935.1). Taxonomy (NCBI): domain Eukaryota; kingdom Metazoa; phylum Chordata; class Mammalia; order Artiodactyla; family Bovidae; genus Redunca; species Redunca redunca. Next base: position 923,123 of record SJYQ01000266.1, on the reverse strand, counting down.
GGAAAGAGTCCCCTTTGCAATGAAAGTATTAAAATATATTTATTTTTTAATCATATAAACATCTTAAAAGTTTGTCACTCCAAGGATGTGTTTGTCACTATGTATAGTCGAGACATCAATGGAAAGATCTGATTCATTTAAGCATTGCTGAATAGCTATGCTGGTCCCCATCTCTGCTGTCACGGCCTCTGATCAAGCCCTCACCATCTGTCTGGCACAGCCACAGCACCAGCCCCGATCTGGTCGACTTCCCATGGCTCCCAATCTGGTTTGTGTACCAACTGGCACAATGTGCTGAAGAATACCCCGCTTCAGGTTTGCCTTCAAAAAAACAAAAATCCTGTCATTCTCCTACTGCAAAAATCCCTATCCATTTTCTGCTGCTCACAGGAGACTTGGTACTCCACAAATGGGAACTGAAGTTCTTTGCTATCTGGCCCCACACTCATCTGCTCATTCTCTCCAGCATCATCCTCCCAGCCCATATTCCCACCCTAAGTGACTCCTTCCCCCATACAGAACACCTTGTGGCTTTCACAGAGCATTTCCTCTATATCGGAGGTTCTAAACCAGAGGCTTTGTGTTTTCCAGAGGCTATTTCAAAATGACTAGCGACACTTTTGTCACAAATGAGGGCTGTGCTGCTCGGTATGGCCTCTAGTGGGAAAGGGGGCAGGGATGTTGTTCAACCCTGCTCTACCCAGGAAGCCACCTCTCCATCTGACCTGCTCCCCTATCCCTCAAAAGCCAGCTCAGAAGTTTCTTCGTCCTTAAAACAATTCCTGATTTTCTAGACTGTCAGTCACTCCCTCACTTTCTTCCTTCCATATTCTCTTCAGATTATACTTCAACCTCCACAAACAACAAATCTCTATTTAAGTGTTTGCATCCTCCCTAAACTGTGAACTCCAATAAGCCAAATCTTCTCTCTGTCCCTTGATTTGCTCATGGCAGACACTCTTCAAATGGTAAATGACTATACATTCTTTATCACAATTTTCTCTTCTTCCCTCTAGAAATCTTCACTATTCAACAGAGTAGGCACTATTCATGTACAAATTAGTTTTTTAATTGAAAACTCTGATCTTTAGTTGCACTACCCCATAGCAGGAGCTCAAGAGACTCGTGTAGCTAGTAGCTACTCTACTGAACAATACAGAAACTTCCACTGGGCAGCCCAGCATCCAGATGATCAACCCCACAAGAGTTAAGGATCCTACCTGTTTTCATATCTATGCTTGCTCCATAGTGGCTGTTCCATAAGTCTCTGTGCGAATGAATGAGGCACAGAGATCCAGGGTGTTCTAATTTCAACTCAGTCTATCTGTTGTACTTGTGCTTAGCTGCTCAGTCATATCTGACTCTTTGTGACCCCATGGACTGTAGCTCGCCAGGCTCCTCTGTCCATGGGGATTCTCCAGGCTAGAATACTGGAGTGGGTTGCCATATTCTCCTCCATGGGATCCTCCCAATCCAGGGATCAACTCCACATTGCAGGCAGATTCCTTAACCATCTTAACCACCAGGAAAACCCCAAACAAGAAATGAAAGCACAGCTAAGGCAGGGACTTTCAGGAAACCCGTTTTGCTAGTGGTTAGCACAGAGGACTCTCCGTCCTGAGTATATGTAAAGTGAATAATGAATACACTCCAGGGCACTGGGAGAAACAGTAGGGTCATATGTCAGGAATTAACAAGGGAGAGTTGCACAGCTGCAATCTATCCTGAATGGCTTCCTGGAACTGCTGAGCCCTGCGCACCAGCAACCACAGCAAGAAAGGCACACTGATGATACAATTATAATGCATGACTCAAATCTCAATGGAAGATTCAAAACCCGGAGAGACAAGGGGGACAATGACAGGGAAGCCTCAGTATATACTGGCTAGGGACACAGGTTTAAGAGTCAGACAGATTTGGGCTCCTGTTTCTCCTCTGTCACTTTCTAATACAGTAATGTGGGCAAGTCAGTTGACATCTTTGAGCTTCCATTTCCTTATGTACAAATTCCATTTCCTTATGTACAAAACTCAAACAATAGCATTATCTTCCTTACTATCTTACTGTAGGAAAATAACTGAGATACAGTGTATACACCTTCAACACAGAGACTGATATGTAAGAGGCACTGAAAAATATTGCTATTTTCATAATTATCAAAGGCATTATAAAATCTTAAGGACAGCAGATGAACGGATAAGAAAGCTGTGGTACATATACACAATGGAGTATTACTCAGCCATTAAGAATACATTTGAATCAGTTCTAATGAGGTGGATGAAACTGGAGCCAATTATACAGAGTGAAGTAAGCCAGAAAGAAAAACACTAATACAGTATACTAACACATATATATGGAATTTAGAAAAATGGTAACGATAACCCTGTATGTGAGACAGCAAAAGAGACACAGATGTATAGAACAGTCTTTTAGATTCTGTGGGAGAGGGAGAGGGTGGGATGATTTGGGAGAATGGCATTGAAACATGTATAATATCATATATGAAACAAATCGCCAGTCCAGGTTTGATGCATGATACAGGATGCTTGGGGCTGGTGCACTGGGATGACCGAGAGAGATGGTACGAGGAGGGAGTTGGGAGGGGGTTCAGGATGGGGAACACGTGTACACCTGTGGCAGATTCATGTCAATGTATGGCAAAACCAATACAATACTGTAAAGTAATTAGCCTCCAATTAAATAAATTTATATTTAAAAAATAAAATCTTAAGGACAGAGGAGACCAAGAGATTAAGTTCAAGCTCAATCCTATCTTCTGCTCTCATCGAGTTCTTTATCCTCCCTACAATATCCCCACCAAGTGTTCTCTAACCTCTGTTGTCTTTTAGCCACTAAGTTGTGTCTGACTCTTGGGCAACCCCATGGACTGCAGCCCACCAGGCTCCTCTGTCCTTGGGACTTCCCAGGCAAGAATACTGGAATGGGTAGCCATTTCCTTTTCCAGGGTATCTTCCCAACCCAGGGATTGAACCTGTGTCTTTTGCATTGGCAGATGAATTCTTTACCACTGAGCCACCAGGGAAGCCCCGTCCAGCCCCTACTTGGCATTATTTAATGACCATGAACTTATTGCTTCTTAAGGCAGCTGTTTCTATTTCAGATAACTCTGTAACATAAAGCCACCATGTTTCTCCATGGGGCACTACTGGCATTTGGATGTGGTAGTTCTGTATCATTTGGGCTACTTCATGTTTATAGGACATGGAGCATCTATCTCTGGCCCTCTAGATTCCAGCAGCACACACAACTGATCACTATGGAAACAAGCAAATGCACTCACGTAAAAAAAAAAACATTGCCCAAACTAAGATCTTCCTCCTGGATTTGAGAAAAAACATAAATAGGGAAGTTCAAAGATGGAGACTTCAAGTGTTTCAAGAGCTATATGGAAGAGTTTGCCTGCTACATCTCATATCCATTTCCCATCCCTTCCTGCCTCTGCTCTGCATCTCAGGGAATTATAACTCCTAAGATCCTTTGTCAACTGCCTTCCAGTTGGGTTCATCCAATGAGAGGCACTAGAATGTGGGAGAAGAAAAGGCAGAATATTTATTCCTCTCTTACTCTGCCTTCAGCAATATCTCCTCTCTGGCAGAGGTCCTTCATGAACCCAAGAGCCCTTTTCTCCACAGTCCCACTCCTGCCAGGGCAGCCCTACTCTGAAGACTCCAGTTTATGGGCTGTGATGATATCCCCTTCTCTTGTTGTCTCTTCAAGCTTTTTATTCATCTCTGGGGGGGGGGTGGGGGGTGGTTCATACCTGAGCTGTTCTGTNGGGGGTGGTTCATACCTGAGCTGCTCTGTCAGCTTTTCCATTACCTATGCAATGAATTTTCTGTATCATCAAATCCCTTCCCTTGAAATATAGTGAACAGGTTCTGTTTTCATGATTGGACACTGACCAACACAAACAGGAAGATGATGTTTTTTCCTATCTTCATCTTAGATGACTTAGAGTTGCTAGAAGAAAGGATTACTTTTTCACCACTGGCAGTGGCTTAAGTCACCTTGTGTAGTGACTTTTGAGGCAATATGAATTGTTTTACCTTTTCTTTCCTAGGCATATAAGTTTAGAAGAAACTGTTAAAGGTAAAACTACTTTTTCCCCATGGACATGCTTTTCTCTATGGAAAAATACATCATTCTCCCAAAGGAGACTAATTTTCCTTAGAAAATATCTACGGCGAACAGAAGATGGAGGCTGAATTCAAAGGGCCAGCATGTTCACTTCTTCTCCCTGTCTTTGCTAAAAGTCTAAAAATACAGGGTGAAAAAAAGGAGATTGATTCCCAAATGCCAAATGTGGCTGGAGTCCATATCAAACAGTTGCTTAAGGATACTCCAACTTCTGACAGTTATGACTTGGATACAGGACTAATAACCCTGGTTTAAATTTTGGAGGTTATTAAATTACATACAAACATAGATGAAAGAGAGAGCGAAACATCCACATACAAAAAGAATATACCTAAATTACAGATACATATGCTTATGTATCGGTGTGATTCTGTTTATTAACTAAGACTTTTTTTTTACCTTCTCATTTTCTCTATAAACTCACTTAACCAGTTATAATGATAAGGTCTTCAGAATACTTTGGTTGTCAACAAAAGAAAATAACTCAAACAAATTACATACATAGGAAACAGGCAGAATTCATTGCCAATTTCAAAATAAACCCATATGTCCCAAGAAGAGAAAAGTCAGTCAAACCTAGAGAGACAGAGTGACTCGAGAAACTACAAAAGTCACTAGAAATCAAGAAAATCTTCCCCCTGTGTCACTCTCTCTCTCAGTCTCAGATTTATCTGCTCTCATCTCTGTGTCAGTGGGCTTTTTTTAACTTCTATTCACACACGGATAAGATGGCTGGCTGCCCACAATAGCATCCTTAGCATCTACATCAGCCTGCCTTCAGTTCAAGTGGCTTCCTGAGACTGAAAAGCATCTCTAAGTTCTCAACTCTGAGCAAAGTTCTTCCATCTGACCCAGTTTAGGTCAATTGTCTACTCCTGTCCTTGGGAAATAAGATTAAACAGTATGAGCAAGATTGTCTAGACAGCCTTATAGGCAAAGGAATTCTACAAAACAAGGCCGGAAGAAGAAAGAAGGAAGTAGAGGGTGACATAGGTGCCCCTAACATATAACCTCAAAAGGGTATTACATTGTTTTAATCTTCCAGATAAAAACAGAGGGGTTGAATCACCTGCCCAGTGTCTCACAGATGATTAATGTCAGAAACATGACTAAGGGACTTCCCTGGTGGCCCAGTGGTAAAGAATCCACCTGCCAATGCAGGAGATACTGGTTTAATCCCTGGCCCAGGAAGATCCCACATGGTACAGAGCAACTGAGCCTTTGTGCCACAGTTACTGAAGCATGTGCTCAGCAACAAGAGAAGCCACTGCAGCAAGAACCCATGCCACCCCTATTCCCTCCAACTAGAGAGAAGCCTGCAGGCCACCATGAAAACTCAGCAGAGCCAAAATTAAAATAAGTAAATCAATAAAAATAAAGAAACACAACTTGAATCCAAGTCTCCAGAATTCTTTCTCTTCAACAGTAAGTTAGCACCTACATAATAACATATATGACAGGAAGAATGTGGTAACTTATAGTTTATTAGATATTATTAATATTGCTATTATTATAAAGGAACTTGAAAAGTTTTTCAAAAACACAACCTATACAATTTGTCTTTCTATGTGCACTCAGCCATCTGCCTCTCTAAGCCAGCAGCTGCCATCAGAAACCTAGTATGACTCAGAATCTAGTAAAATCCCTGTGGAGAGAACTTGAAAAAAATTCTGTGCAAGGACCAGAAAATTTGAGAGCCCTCCAGAGAGCATGGTGATTCCAGTTCTACAAAGACCAGCAGAATAGGCTGAAGGGAGTTCAACTGCAACCCTTTTGAGAATTTTGCACCTCCGTGAGCTCTAAACGTCAAGGATAGGGCTAAATGAAGGTGATACATCTCCTTACTCTCATGGCTTGAAAGGTGGAGGGAGATCTGACTGTAAAATGACTTCTTATGCTTGTGGTAAGAGAGGTTTATCAGTCTATTCCTAAATCTCATACCTACAAGGCAAGAAACTTCTTTTTATCACATGCAGGATGTCTACAATAAAGAATATTCCAACAAAGAAACACAATGAGTCAAGACAGGAAAAAACCTTCCTTTCTGGAAAGCCAAGTATCCAGAGAAGTGGGCCAGGTAAACCTGCTCTTCTGGGAGACAGAGATGAGTACCTGAATAGCAAAAGTAAAAAGGCACTTACAGAGATTCAAGTGTGATCCTAAGGAAGACTGTGGAACTTAAACACATGATTTTTTGATCTATAAAATTCAATAAAAGAATTAAAAATGATTAAACTGATTAAACCAAATTTCACTGAATGGAATAAAGATCTGCAATGAAAAACTGAAAGAGCCCTGGAATTTTTTTACCTACAAAGAAAACCAAAAATCAGACAGGTATCAGACTTCTCATCTGCAATACTGGAAGCCAAAGTGTTTACAGACTATATTCACATAAAGTCTGCAACACAAGAACCTTCTATCAACCAAGAAAACCAATCAGGATAAAAGAGAAAATTAGGACTTGCGGTAACTGAGAAAACAAACCCCAAACATGCCTAATTTAAAAAATATTTGAAAAAAGACTGTAAATAATGAATGAGCCCAAGCTGATTATTTTTTTAAAAAATAAGAAAATATAAACTAAAGAAGATACAGCATTGAACAAGAAAACTTGACACAAAGGTTCTCAGGGAATGTGTAATAACAACACTAAATAAGCACTTATAAAACTCAACCGGCACAAATAAAGATTCACTTTTTTAAACTATACTACACCCCCTGCCCTGACACATACATATAAAAAAAGTAAGGAAAAAATAAAGATATTTGGAAAATGTTATGTTGTGAATATATAAGGCAGAGGAGATGGGGAAATAAAATTAGCTTAAAGTTATTGTCCTTTGTGGGAAGTAAAAGGGAAATAGAAAGAAACTGTATGGCTATAATGAGGAGGAAAAAAAGCATTTTGGTTGGGATTGTTATAAGTATGTGCTACCATAGAACGATAGTCACATATATTTGATCAAAATATTAGGCTGGACTGTGAATTTTAATTTACTATAACTAGGCACAAACACATCTTTATTCATCAAAATCGGAACTATACAATCAACACATTTTTGCCAACCAGAAATAAGTGTGTTTATTCCTGTAGCATAAAAATCTATGTTTCAGAATTCAATGAACTCTTGGAAAGCATTTTTTCCCCCCTGTGGGTTATGGAAGTATTTTCCCCGCAAAAAGTTGTCAGAATGCTTGTGGACGTGGTAGAAGTCAGGTTAATACGGTGAACGAGGCAAAACTTCAAACAGTTCATTCCGCTTTTGAAGCGTTAGTTGTGTCATACGTGGTTGAGCGTTGTCCTGGAGAAGAACTGGGCCCTTTCTGTTGTCCAATAACTGGCTGCAGGCGTTCCAGTTTTCAGTGCATTTCATCAATTTGCTAATCATACTTCCCAGATATAATGGATTCACCAGGATTCAGAAAGCTGTAGTGAATCAGATGGGCAGCAGTAGACCACCAAACAGTGATCAGGACCTTTTATTATTCGTGCAAGCTTAGATTTGGTAAGTGCTTTGGAGCTTCTTCTTGGTCCAGGGACTGAGCTGGTCATTGCCGGTTGTCGTATAAAACCCACTTTTTGTCACAGGTCACAATTCAATTGAGAAATGGTATGTTGTTGCACAGAACAAGAGAAGACAACAATTCAAAATGACAATTTTTTTTATTTGCGGCCAGCTCATGAGGTGGCCACTTATCAAGGTCTTTCACCTTTCCAATTGCTTCAGATGCTGAGCAACCATACAATGGTCAACACTGAGTTCTTTGGCAGCTTCTTATGTAGCTATAAGAGGATTAGCTTTGATGTTCCTCTCAAATGGTTGTCATCAACCTCCGATGGCCAGCCACTGCACTCCTCATCTTCAAGGCTCTTGCCTCCTTTGTAAAATTTCTTAACCTACCACTGCACTGTTCGTTCATTAGCAGTTCCTGGGCCAAATGCATTGCTAATGCTGTGAGTCTCTGCTGCTTTAGGACCCATTTTGAAATCCAATAAGAAAATGGCTCAAATTTACTTTTTGTCTAACATCATTTCCATAGTCTGAAATAAATATAAAATACACAGCAAGTAATCAGTATTAAAAAATAAAAAAACCCATAAAATGATAAATGTGCATTAAAATGATGTATGACACAACCACATTTAAGAATGTATTTCAATATTAAATAGCAAAGTTCAACAATGCAAAACTACAATTATTTTTGCACCAACCTAAATAGAAAAAGGATACATGATTATTATTGAGATAAAATAAATAAATTATAATGTCTATCTTAATAAGATAATTATTTAGATCTCAATCTTAAGCCTTTTAGTAGAAAAATCCTTATCAGACAGAAATGTGGATCATGTTCCGCTTATTTGATATATAAAAAGGAGTACACATACAGTTATCTGGGCTTCCCTGATGGCTCAGTAGTAAAGAATCTGCCTGCAATGCGGGAGACACAGCAGACGTGGGTTCGATCCCTGGGTTGGGAAGATCCCCTAGAGAGAGGAAATGGCAACCCACTCCAGTATTCTTGTCTGGGAAGTCCCATGGACAGAGGAGCCTGGTGGGCTAGAGTCCATGGGGTCACAAAGAGTCAGACACAACTAAGCCCACACACAGGACATATTTGGACAAAGAGAGAGGATTCTGTCCCTCAGACCATAATGATGTATAAACTGCAATGATGACTTGTCCAGCAAATGAATATAAGAAGTACCTTAATTTTAGCAGGTAAAACATGAATAACTGAATCACTAAGGAACTCAACTGGAAAACATAAACTCATATTTTAATACATGCATGAATATCTTCGCTAGAATTTCTTTTAAAATCACTTAATAGGTGTCTGGAATGAACATATTTATCACAGGTGTGTTACAGCAATGGTTTATAAACCATGGTGAAACAGTCTGTTTTCTCCTAGAAATTCCCAAGCAAGGATTTCAGAACAAAGATAAGGAACGGGGCCAAATATTCTCATTTCCTTTACGCACTTTGCTCTGAAAGTATCTGTTTCAGAAACACAGCTGTTTTTGATATGCTCATGTCTATCACTTCCAGAAGGCTAAGATCACTAGGGACTTCCCTGGTGGTCCACGGCTAAGACTCCTCACTCCCAGTGCAGAAGGCCTGGGTTCAATCCCTGGTCAGGGACCAAAATCCCACATGCTGCAACTAAGACTTGTGGCAGACAAAATATATAAATATTAAAAAAAAAAAAAAANTAAATATTAAAAAAAAAAAAAAAACACAGCACCAAGATGACATGTGTCAGAAAAGAAATTTGTCTAAGGGGGGCAATTTGGCACTAGTGGTAAAGAACCTGCCTGCCAATCCAGGAGACATAAGAGATGTGGGTTCAATCCCTGGGTCTGGAAGATCCCCTGGAGGAGGAAATGGCTACCCATTCCAGTATTCTTGCCTGGAGCATCCCATAGACAGAGGACCTAGTGGGCTACCGTCCATCAGGTTGCAAAGAGTCAGAAACGACTGAAATGACTTAGCTCACATGCACGCATCCTAGAAGAGATCTAGTATAACTTGGTAAAACAGCTACAATACACACCATACAATTACTACTGTTCAAAGAGCATGGAGTGTGGAAGCTTAGCCGCTGGACCATCAGGGAAGTCCCTAATAGTGCTGTTTTAGTCAGTAATCTTAGCCTTTGTCTGTGAAAGATAGACATGAAGATATCAAAAAATTCATGCAATTTCTACCTTATAAATAGTATGATGGATGGTATTGGTTAGAAGCTAAATCTATTACACTGAAGTTGGAGAGCGCATTAAGTTAAATGTTCAATCAAATCTTTTTGGCTAGAGGTCTCACAAAGGAAAACGTATAACCACATGGTAATGACATGTTTGGAAATACTTTGTGCCATTTTGTTAAAAATAAAATATCTTCAATCAGTAGAATTGGTGAATATTAATAAATCAGTTATAAGAGATGTCTGTCAGTGAGTTACTAGAGACACTGGCATAATAAAAATGAAAAGATTTGATAATTTTGACATTCTTAGGACAAGAGAAAAGGAATAAACTGAGTGAAAGTTTGCGAGGTATACAGGCAGAGAAAAATAACTTCAAATATAGAGATGAGTTTAAGCAAACAAAAGTGCCTTGAGATCATGACATACAGAACATGTTTCCATGGGTGCTTGCCTTTTTTCCCACCAGCTTGGGAACAGCTAACGTAAATAAATAGGTTTGTAAACTGACACTGTTTACCAAGGCCAACCCTTGAGCATCACTATATGGAGGAAATCAGTAATCTCATTTATAGGATAGCTTTTTGACTTTTCTTGTGTTAGTAATCGTCATTCCAGGCGGTTCAGTACCTGTAATAATTTCTCTACATCCTGCCATTTGCTTATCTCAATAAGGTGGAATAGAAAAACAACTCCAGTTTCATCAGATTTATCAAGGGTCTTAAAGATTTTCTACACAAACCTCTCAATGGACAAAGAGGAAACAAAAACTCTGAGATATTATGTAGTAATATTTGCCTAAGATAAGAGGTGAAAAAAAAGTGAAGTATTAGTCACTCCATAGTGTCCAACTCTTTGCAATGCCATGGACTGTAGCCCCCCAGACTCCTCTGTCAATGGGATTCTCCAGGCAAGAACACTGGAGTGGGTAGCCATTCCTTTCTCCAGGGGATCTGCCCAAACTCACAATCAAACCCTGGTCTCCTACATTGTAGGCAGATTTTTCACCATCTGAGCCACCACAGAAGCCCTAGTTGGTGTCAAATTAGAACCTTGGTCTTCTGAATCCCCAAACTGGCACAATTTCTACTATGACACATTTACCATAGAAGGATCTATAAATACTCAAATTCAATTGAAGTAGCTCTCTCTATACTTCCGTCCACTTCAGTAACAATTTACTGAAAGCCAATAACAATTCTATGGGCCCTTTAGGTGACAGACAATTACTAATCAGTCTTGAGTAGTATGGCCATGTGTTCAAAATATGAATGGGCTTCCCTGGTGGCTCAGAGAGTAAAGCGTCTGTCTGCAATGTGGGAGACCTGGATTCGATCCCTGGGTGGGGAAGATCCCCTGGAGAAGAAAATGGCAACCCACTCCAGTATTCTTGCCTGGAAAACCCCATGGATGGAGAACCCTGGTGGGCTACAGTTCATAGAGTCCCAAAGAGTTGGACATGACTGAGCGACTTCACTTTCACTTTCAAAATATGTATGATGAAATAGTTTTCATTATTCTAGCTTCACGTGCTGTGATTCATGGGGTGGCAACGAGTCAGACACAACTGAGCGACTGAACTGAACTGAACATTATTAAAGTTCTTACAATCTCTGTGTTAAAGAATTATCAAATAAGAGTATTGCTGCTTTTCCTTCTATCTATAAAAGGTTATAAATAGTAATTATTTCTATCTTAAACATTTAATAGTAATCATTGGTGAAGTCATATAAGTCTGGAATTTTAAATGGAAAAAAATTTTAATAACAGGTTCCAATTTTCTATTTCATCTTAGTTTTTGTTCATTCTGTCTTTCAGTAAATTTGTAAATTTTATTTTGATTTTAAAATTAATGCTATATACTTTTATCTTTTAATGTGTTTAGCATATGTATTATGTTCTTTGTGATTGTTGATATTGGTAATTTTTTCCTTGATCAGTCTTGCTAAGAATTTTGTTAATTTTTGTAAAGAACTAGCTTTGTTTTCCCTTTAGCAATTCCAGATCTTATCTTCAGTATTTTCTTTTGCTT
>SJYQ01000266.1:854339-909642 GCA_006410935.1 Redunca redunca | reverse complement strand
GATGAACATTGGGGTACATGTGTCTCTTTCATTTCTGGTTTCCTCGGTGTGTATGCCCAGCAGTGGGATTGCTGGGTCATAAGGCAGTTCTATTTGGAATTTTTTAAGGAATCTCCATACTGTTCTCCATAGTGGCTGTACTAGTTTGAATTCCCACCAACAATGTAAAAGGGTTCCCTTTTCTCCACACCCTCTCCAGCATTTATTGCTTGCAGACTTTTGGATCGCAGCCATTCTGACTGGTGTGAAGTGATACCTCATTGTGGTTTTGATTTGCATTTCTCTAATAATGAGTGATGTTGAACATCTTTTCATGTGTTTGTTAGCCATCCATATGTCTTCTTTGGAGAAATGTCTATTTAGGTCTTTGGCCCATTTTTTGATTGGGTCATTTATTTTTCTGGAATTGAGCTGCATAAGTTGCTTGTATATTTTTGAGATTAGTTGTTTGTCAGTTGCTTCATTTGCTATTATTTTCTCCCATTCAGAAGGCTGTCTTTTCACTTTGCTTATATTTTCCTTTGTTGTGCAGAAGCTTTTCATTTTAATTAGATCCCATTTGTTTATTTTTGCTTTAATTTCCAGCAGGTTATTTTTTTATCTGAAACATCTAAAATGTCTTTATTTTTACATAGATCATTGGGTCACCTACTAATAAAGACATAATTATTTCTTTGTAACTAGATGAATATTTTACTTTCATTTTCACTGGATGAAATAACTTCCCATCTGGAAGTTATCATCACTTATTAAGCTGTAATTCTATTATTCTCTGGCTTCTATTGTTCTTATTAGCAAGTCAGCTGTTAGTACTACCATTATGACTTTGAAAATAATGTCTTATTTTTCTGTTTGGTTTTTGTCCTACTTTTTGCTATTTTTAAGGTTTTCCTTATCTTTGTTTCTCATCACTTTTACTGTGGTATGTCTAAGTTTTTACCTTCTTTCTAGTTATTCTACTTGTAATTCACAGAGCTTCTGGAATTTGTGAGTTGATATTTTACCATATTTGGAACATTCATAGTCAATATTTTTGAATACTGATTCTGCCACAAACTCTGGTTTTCTTCTGATACTTCAGTTACATGAAAGCTAGACAGTTACATTACATTCTATAGTTCTTATCCTTCATTTATTTTATAGTCTTTTATTTCCTCTCTGTGTTTCAGCTGGACAGGTACTTTTGAACTATCTACAGGTTTATAGTTCCTGTCTTCTGCTATCAAACACATTTACTGAACAATAAACTTAAGATATTGTATTGTTTGATTTCCACATGGTTATCTTTTTAGATTTTATGTATGTGTTGAAATTATTCTATTTTTATTCATTGCCATCCAGTTTTTCTTAAATACATTAGTAAAAGTGAAAGTGAAGTCACTCAGTCATGTCCGACTCTTTGTGACCCCATGGACTGCAGCCTACCAGGCTCCTCTGTCCATGGGATTTTCCAGGCAAAAGTACAGGAGTGGGTTACCATTTTCTTCTCCAGGGGATCTTCCCAACCCAGGGATCGAACCTGGGTCTCCTGCATTGCAAGCAGATGCTTTACTGTCTGAGCCACAAGGGAAGTCTAGTAAAAGTCATTCAAAAAATCTTTTGTCTCTTCATGACAGTTTCCAGATCACCTATCGTGCATGTGTTAGTCATGTTGGACTCTTTGTGACCCCATGAACCGTAGCCCACCAGGCTCCTCCATCTGGGATTTTCCAGGCAAGAATACTGGAGTGGGTTGTCATTCCTATCTCCAGGGATCTTCACAACTCAGGGATCAAATACAGGTCTTGTATTGCAGGCAGACTCTTTACCATCTGAGCCACTAGGGAAGTCCTGGATCACCTACGAATATATTCTATTGAGATTTTTTCTTTTGATTTATTTTGTTAGGAATATTTAATTGGATGTCAGATGTAGGGGTTTCATATTATGTTAGCCTCCCCTAGAAACAGTTTGCCTTTTTCTTTTTTTTTTTTTGCTGGACAGAAAAAGTCAGAGTTGATCGCCTTAATTCAACCAAAGACTAATTTGCTTTAAGGCTGAACTGTAGTTTTGTAAGGTAAGGCTCCATCAACCTCTGGATGTCTACTCCCCTAGAGTGTAGTCTCATACAGTTTCCAACTGGACATCTAGCATGATCGCCAGGTTTATTTTCTCAGCTGCTCTTCAACACTAGTCTTGGTTTCTTCAGCCCTGCTTCCTTTCCTTTTACCTCCCACTTCATTCACTTTCAGAACTCAGCAAATGTGTTGAGGGAAAAACAGATTGTGTATTGAGATTCCTCAACGTGGGTCAACATTTTTCTTCACTTCACTCCATAAGTTCACCAAAAGTTCTGCGTGTTACTTCTTCCCTTAAGAGTAGCCCTCTGCCTGAGCTAAGCCCCAGTCTCTGCTTCCTAACTATGCCCAGAAGTAGCAGATTTCCCCAAGGAAAAAGTAGAGATGAATCATCAGCTCAAGTTTCCATGGCTTACTATAGCTTTTAGCACTTCAAAAACTCTCTGAAGCATTTAAGCAGAACTATTTAAATGGTTATCCATATTCTCTAGTTGTTCTCAGCAGGAGCACTATTCTACAAATCACTCCATCCTATTCAGAACTCTTGTTATATTTTAGTTCATTGTAAAAAGTAATAAATTACATCAGTATCTTCAAAAGTTGTCAAGAAAGACAGACAGATGGGAAAAATCTCATTAAATAACTGAGAAGAGCTTTGTGCAGTACAAAGGAATTTACAATGCTACTTTCAATACTGTAAAATTATTATACTGCAGCCACAGTACAATGCTGCACTGAGTATGACTGTCACAAGCTTTTATATAAAAGACAGAGAAACAAGAAAGTGTACCTGTTATTTCCAGCAATAAACCTTGATGCAGAGACCTGAAGGAAGAGGTCTTTTACACCAATTCTATAAAATCATGAGAAAATGATACAGGGATGTCCCATATTGCTCATGTAAAGGGTATGAAGTTGTCTTTTTCTCAGGTGTATATATTTAGAAAAAACAACAATATTTTTACTAAAGCATATAAAATCACTGTGATAAAGATGCATTATTATATTTATAAAATTCTTCAAAAACATATCAATGTTAAGAGCCTATTCTTACATTTTATTACTTAATAAATTTAGTCAATTGGTTGTGAAGAGTCAGATACAATTGAGGAACTTCACTTTCACTTTTCACTTTCATGCATTGGAGAAGGAAATGGCAACCCACTCCAATGTTCTTGCCTTGGACAATCTCGGGGACCGGGGAGCCTGGTGGGCTGCCGTCTTGGGGTTGCACAGAGTCAGACATGACTGAAGCGATTTAGCAGCAGCAGCAGTAGCAGCATGCTAGTATATAAATAAAAAAGTACTGCTAAGTTCTGTAAGTTTAAATTTTACAGATTTATTTATTAAAGTAGCCAACAGAGAGAAATTATATAAAGCTACCTATTTTTGTCTGGGGTATATACTTCACGGATGACATTTCTGGTGACTTTCCAACTTTTTAAGCCACATGGTCTGTTTTATGTAAATAAAGAATTCCCATTTTACTAATAATTGAAGACCTAAAGTGATATTTCTAACTGGAAAAATTTACCTTAATCCTAAGAGCAAAAGTTTAAAGCTTTGTTTTCAGCTTTTCTACTTTATGGATTTGTTTCAATTTATTGAGGCAATCATGAGGTAACATATCACAATCTTATTTTCAGGAAAATAATCAAGATTCCTTGATCTTTAATGCTCCCTGAATCTAAGCAAAGTCTAAAACACATGGTCTTCTATACTCGAGCTAACAAGAAAAAGAGGAAATACTAAAGAAATTAATTGTATGCACTGGGATATAGAACAACAGACTAATAATTAAGAGTCTTGAGTTCTCAGCCTGGTATCATCAATTACTAATTTCATGACCTATGGCAAATCACTTAACTTCTGCTAATGATGAGGCTGTTGTAAGGAACAAATAAGGAAGTGTTTAAATGTAAAGTATTATACTTTGAAAAATGAAAAAGCTCTAAGCAAATGCAACAATCAGTTTGTATAAGTCTAAGAGGCATTTTTATCCCATTTCAGAAAACAAACTATCTTCAGACACTTGAAAAATCTCATCAGCTTTCATTTGCATAAAATTATTATCCTAATTACAAATTATTTTCATGTATTCATTAAAGTAGGTTCATCAGGGCATCTATTAGGCAATTCTTTATTAGCCTAATTCAAATTATGTATATGAAAGTAATAAAGCTGCATTTTTCTTTCAACAATAATTTCAGAAAGTCTCCATTAATCCAACTAACTGAAGTATTACTCTAAATTTTATGCTGTCTGAATGTGAGAGAGGAAAGCTTAAAATTATAAGAATGAATTCAATGCAAACACCAATAAACAGTTACTAATACTCTTTCCAGGGTCAATATCTAAATATTGCAGATATGTTTTTTGCTTTATTCTGCCATTTCTATTTTACCCTCAAGAAACAGAGCCTATATTTTTTTAAAAAAACGTAAAACCAAGAGACATTAGTATACAACTCTAAGCGATCTCTTCTGATGAAGAGATCAGAACTTAAAACTCCTTGGTCTCCAGTTCATTGTACATCTTGATAATCCCTAGTTGCCCACCTGAATGATTAACACCAGCAGAATCAGATTAAAAAGACGTTTTTCTCCTTGTATTTATGGACATGACTTAGCACTAAACAACAACAACAAATTTAAATCTGGCAAATAGAAAAGCATGTCTTCCTTTCTACTCTGACATTTCATTCCTTTTTCTCCTTCCACCCTCCACTTTTCACCAAGCACACTAGCATTTCTTAAACACTCTGGGTATTTGTACTCTTATGTGTCTTTGCTGTTCTCTTGGCCTGGACTGTCCTCTGGCCATTAAAATCCCCCTCCATATTCAGGCTGATGATCCATGCCTTCCCATTATTCCACAAGATGTTCTGTCTTTAAATGGGTGAATTGTTCACCAACCTGCCTCTTAAACTGAAGTATAAGGCCCCTGAAGGCAAAGACAATGCCATATTCATCTTTCTTATTACCTACAGCACCATGGTGCTTAGCGTATTCTTAGAAGGCAAGGAGGTGAATGAAAGAATTTATGACTAAATGAATGGATGGATGTAGCCGAAGACCAAGTGACTGACATAATATTTTAAAGTTTTTTTTAATGCAGCCTGGTAACTATAAGCTAGCCTATTTTGGTAGGAGAGCAAATTTAAATTATAAAAAATATACTTCATTTCTGTAGAACACAAGCTTATGGCAATCAGGGGGTCAGGGAGAGAAGGATAAATTGGGAGACTGGGGTTGGCATGTATAAGTTACTATAACAGACAACCAAAAAGGGCTTCTGATGGCTCAGCAGATAAAGAATTGGCCTGCAATTCAAGAGACATGGGGGATGCAGGTTCGATCCCTAGGTTGGAAAGATCCTCTGGAGAAGGAATGGCAACCCATTCCAGTATTCTTGCCTGGGAAATCTAATGGACAGAGGAGCCTGGCAGGGGGTCCATGGGGTCGCAAAGAGTCTGACATGACTGAGCACATGCACACACAGAAAAACTAAGGACTTCCTGTATCGCACGGGGAACTCTATTTAACCTGTATGCAGGTCAGGAAGCAACAGTCAGAACTGGACATGGAACAACAGACTGGCTCCAAACAGGGAAAGGAGTATGTCCAGGCTGTATATTATCACCCTGCTTATTTAACTTAGATGCAGAGTGCATCATGCGAAACACTGGGCTGGATGAAGCACAAGCTGGAATCAAGATCACCTGGGGAGAAATATCAGTAACTTTAGATACACAGATGACACCACCCTTATGGCAGAAAGCAAAGAAGAACTAAAGAGCCTCTTGATGAAAGTGAAAGAGGAGAGTGAAAAAGTTGGCTTAAAGTTCAACATTCAGAAAACTAAGATCATGGCATTTGGTCCCATTAATTCATGGCAAATAGATGCGGAAACAGTGGAAACAGTGACAACTTTATTTTTTTGCCTCCAAAATCACTGCAGATGGTGACTACAGCCATGAAATTAAAAGACACTTGCTCCTTGAAAGAAAACGAGGACAGCATATTAAAAAGCAGAGACATCACTTTGCCAACAAAGGTCTGTCTAGTCAAGGCTATGTTTTTTCCAGTAGTCATGTATGGATGTAAAAGTTAGATTATAAAGAAAGCTGAGGGCCAAAAATTGATGCTTTTGAACTGTGGTGTTGGAGAAGACTCTTGAGAGTCCCTTGGACTGCAAGGAGATCCAACCAGTCTATCCTAAAGGAAATCAGTCCTGAATATTCATTGGAAGGACTGATATTGAAGCCAAAACTCCAATACTTTGGCCACCTGATGCAAAGAACTGACTCATTTGAAAAGACCCTGATGCTGGGAAAGATTGAAGGCAGGAAGAGAACGGGACCACAGAGGATGAGATGGTTGGATGGCATCACTGACTCGATGGATATGAGTTTGAGTAAAATCCAGGAGTTGGTAACGGACAGGGAGGCCTGGCGTACTGCTGTCCATGGGGTCTCAGTCAGACACGACTGAGCGACTGAACTGAACTGAATGGCCCATATAAAAAAGAACCTTAAAAAGAGTGGATATATGTTTATGCATAACTGATTCACTTTGCTGTACAAAGGAAACTAATGCAACATTGTATATCGACTGTACTCCAGTGAAATTTTTAAAAAATCAACTTAATTTATAAATCTATCCTGATGTAGAAATATTATTACCCAACCTAATCTGGTATGAAAACTTGGATATTATCATATAAAACTTCATTTAATTGGTCACATAAAGCTGCCCTGTATATAAAACATTAGAAAGATCTATGTTTCATCAATATTCTGTTTTTTTCATGTCTCTCCAAGTATTTTTCACTTTTCAAAATCTTTAGTAGTCAGACCTATGTAGTTAAAAAGGGACTAGTAATAAAACAACCGTGAAATAAATTTTTTAAGAGCTATGTTATTTTGACAGAACATAAAATCATTAAAAATTGTGCTGTTAAGTATTTCATTATGTGAAGAAATCTTCCCAATAAGTGTATTATATGAGTAAAACAGAATACAGATTTATCTGCTATGTAAAAGTAGACAATTTATATGATACCTTTCATAAGTGGAAATGGCATAAAGCAAATTAGAAATCACTGTAGATACATCTTTCTAACAGATGCACAAAGTAAATAGAGACACAGTTCAAAGCTAGGATGGCTTGGTGCTGAGATGCTGAGTGGCTCCTATGGAAGGAGCTCACTGCTCAAGGTGCCTAATACCTCTATAATGGCTCACTGCAACAAAGACCGAATGCTATTTTCACTTTTTGCCATGTGCGTGTGTCTGTAAAGGCGAAAACGCTCTTTGAACCTCAGTTCAAAAAAATAGGCAATAATGTAGGTCTTGCATAAAAGCGAATTTGTGTAAAGAGAAATTTCAAAAAGCAGGGAAGAAGTCTTTAGTCTTTATTTTTAAGAGAAAATAGCTATATCTATGCTTCTTTCTTCATGTGTGTGTTAGTCACTCAGTCATGTCCGATTCTTTGCAGTCCCATGGAATGTAGCCCTCCAGACTCCTCTGTCCATGGAATTCTCCAGGCAAGAATACTGGGATGGATTGCCATGCCCTTCTCCAAGGGATCTTCCCAATCCACGGATCAAACCCAGGTCTCCTGCCTTGCAGGCAGATTCTTTACTGTCTGAGCCACCAGTGAAGCCCCTTCTTTCTTCATATATGTAGATAAAAGGTTGGAAGGGTATACAATATGTTAACAATAAAGTTATCTTTGACTGGTGTAAATATAGATGACCTTTTCAAAATCTACTTCAAAATATTTTTTGATTTTTCTCTGTGTTCTGAAAGGCAGCATTTTGTTAATCAGTTAAAAAATGAACAACTATGCATTATTTCAGTTTTAACAGGCAAAAAATAACCTTAAAATCTGTAGGCAAAAGGACAGAATAGGGTATGATTATCTCTGAAGGAGAACCCAGTATGTCCCTAACTTACTATGTGAACTTAAGCAGGCCACTTAATGCTTACAACCTCAGCTTCTGTATTTTTAAAAGGAGGTACTGGAGTAGATGAGTGTTAAAATGCCATGTAGCTATAAAACCCCAGAACTCTAAGCAAAAAGTGAATAGCTTTCAAGAGCCTTGGAAACCGGTCCCATTCTTTACAAAAGACAACACATAAACATGAACCAAGTAAATAAGGAAACCAAAGTATCAACTGCAAGAACCAAAGTACTGCCCCAAACACCAAGTACTCTCCAATTACAATACTGTCGCCCAGATTCCTTACACCCACAGTGTGGCCCAGGGTCTCCTGAGTCCATTTCCTCGAAGGCTAATTAATTGTATGCTACACTGGGATATTCTCAAGATGCTAAGAAGTCATTTGGGGAGGGAACATAAAAGTTATACTAAACAATAATATCCGATTTACAGTCTGAATGTGGCACATACTGTATTGGCTTACTTTTATTTCACAGTTAATCTCCCAGCTCACAAAAGTTTTATAAGATTGGAGGCATGTGCAGTATTCCCTTTATAAAATTTTATAGTCCCTTGCTATTTTCAGGGGTTTGTTTTATAGGCACAATTTGCTGCTTTAATCTCACCCAATTGTCATGTTCTAAATCATGGTGAATAAAAATGTCCTATAAGGAGAGCTATGTTGAGGGTAGTACTTAATTACACTTAGTGCCTGATTTAAATGTTGTCTGGACATTGCCAAGTTCTGGGCACAGAGTAACCCAGCAGTGCAAATCTGCATAAGCCGACACAAGTCATCCCCGGTGTTTGACCAGTAGAGCCCACTCATACTTGGATCCGGATCACACTCTGGCGGATTCTGATGAAGATGGGCCCTCCCACCTTCCATCAGAATCTGTGCAAATTAAAGCAGCTAATGAACTAGCTACAAGTGCTAATGTTCCCAAAGTAGCAAAACCACAGGTTTTATCTGTAAGCCCATCACTGAACAAGGCAATATCTGACACATCTCTTAGAGAAGCTTCCCTAATTCTCATTCAGCTATATACCACTGATGAGTCTTAGTGTGGGAAAGAAGAGACTTAACCTGAGGAAAGGCCACACATTTCTAGGAGTCAATTATGCTTAAGCAAAGCTCAGGAACTCTCAAGACATGCAGAGACTATTCATAGCTTTCTCTCCTTAGGCATGTGGAGGAGAAAGATGACCCTAAGAGAAGTGATAGTGTTCCACAGAAGCTGCAGTTTTTGCCTGCCCCTTTGTCCTGGCCCCTGATAACATGACCCCACTTTCCCTTAATGAAATAGTCCCCTCTCATTTGCACTGGTTGGTATCCCTAACTTTGCCTGACCAAATACCACAACTAATCTCTGAACCACAGTAACTGTTTCAGGAAAGGGCTTGTGACCCAAGGCAAATCAATGTGAAATCTCCCCAAGACTTTCCTGCAGGAGGGATGGCCTCTGGCTGCTTGGATGGTAAAGCTGGGAGCATACAAGTCAGGGAGTCCCTGGGAGGGATGCCAAACAGGGAGACAGATCTTACCAAAAAAAGTCAAAGTGTCTGGGTCTAGCCATCCTAATACAACATCATCCAAGTTTCATGAGCCAAGCCAATAAATCCTTATTTTGTCTTCAGTGGGACTTAAGTTTCTGTCATGAGCGACAGAATGAGTTCAGAATAAAAGGAGACATTATTGTAAATGGAACAATCCATTTTGTCAGTAAAGCAACACAATTTGCACTCCTTTTTTATTAAACATTTCATAAGTAGTGTTGTTTTAGAACACAGAGAGAAAATATGACCACATATTCCAAACAGACGTTGTCATCAATGACAAATACTGCTCTCACATACCCCAAGGTAACATTAGCAAACTCCCTAAGGGCCGGTCCAAGCACACAAACGGGAAAGCATATGGTAAGTACCAAGTAAATGGAAACTACCAACAGTCATAGCAGTATATGGAACACAGTTTATTTATATTGAAAAGGGCTTAATTTACAGCTCTATTGATCTAGTCATATTGATCTTCTGGTAGAACTTATTTTGCTATTTATAAACATACTAAAGACTACTAGGACATTTTTAAACAGACTGGTGAAGAAGTTGGTCTGAATTACCCTCATGCATGTGTGTCAGGAAGCATTTAACAGGAGGCTTCCCATGTGCTGTTTTGGATCTGTCAGGAATCCTCTGCTCCTTATTAATTCCTGAATAGTCAGGAATTAAGAGGAGAGGGAAGCCTCCCCCAGGGCTGAGGAATCCAGGCATTTCCTTCGTTAGTTTTTCAATATGGTGATAAGTACCCTCTTCCTTCTTATGAACCATAGGGTAAAAGTGATTGTTTACAACTCTTTCTCTCTTTAATATGGCTCACCTATGTTTCGTAAGTCTGGAATTTTAATCTTTATCTTTGCTGAGAACAACTACCTTGTAAGACAATATATATGCACCACCATGTTGATTAAAACACCTTTGCTCCATCAGAGCTTGGGTCCCCGTGTCTTGCTTTCTTTCTCTATCTCTCTCAAGCTAATTCTTTGGAGCACAGAGACCCATCCTGCTCATTCTCTTGCACAGGCTTCTAAGACCCTCTGGTGAAGGCGCACCGTGCCTTCTCCCCCTAAAGAGGGCGCCAGGTGCCTTTGTGAGCGACGCAAGCCCTGTGTCAAAGAGCTTTATTGGTTTTCTGTGGAAACCAATGAACATCAGCCTCTTTCTTTCTCTCCTTTACTTTCTTATCGTCGACTCCAGACTACCAGGTTCCGGCCCATTAAAGGACCTCAACACATGTGTATGCACTTTTCCCACATATATACATGTTCACATGTATAAGTAATAAGGTATATTGATTTATGAGTTTTTATATCTGTATGTACATGCAGATACATACATATATACATATGTAGATTTCATTCAAGACTTCTTCAGAATTTTATTATGTATATAAATCACAACTTATCAGTTTCTCTATAATGGCACATTACGTAGTTTCCACTCATCATTTATTGTCACAGAGCATTACCATGAACAACCCAGTATTACCCACATCTCTTATGTAAACTGTGTGAGAATTTTCCTGAGGTATGAAGACAGAAGTAGATATAGAGGTCATGAGATATATACAACTGCAAATTTACTACGTCAAAATAAATTCGTCTTCAAAGTGGAGTCCCATGAGCAATTTAAGTATCCTGAATACAATAGAGAATAACAGAATCCTATATTAATAAATGAAAAATAGACTGATGGCAAAATCTCACAATGGTGAAAGTACTAGGAAAGAACCTAACTTTAAAAGTAATATGTCCAGCTTGACCCATTCCAGCCTGCTCTATTAACAGCTGCTATTTGTGCATAGCTTTATAATTTTCAAAACACTTTTAATATAACTGTTTAGTAGATACTGAAGACAAGGAATCAAAGGATGAAAGACATCAATGACAAACGGATTCCTGCATCTAATTTTATAGCCAGGCCCAATATTGCCCCACAAAAACACTGACCCAGATTCTAACTGGTCCTTCCAGCTGTAGCCCAAGTAGTCCTTCCAAAATGCAGTTGGATCATGACTCTTCCCTGCTTCAAACAATGCAGTAACCACCCACTCAAATCCAAAACATTTAACATTACTAATACAGTCAGCCCACCATGCTCACCAAGCATCACTGCTTGCCTCAGTCCTGATTCCCTCCAGCATCATTCAACAGATTTAGTTCACCCTCACTTTTCTAACTCACATCTTCAGACATCTCCCCAAATCTCTCCCTTTCCAGTTCCAACTACCCCACTCTTCTAGTTTCTCCAGGCTAATTACTATTCTTTTTTTTTTTTTAATGAAGTACATTTACAATATTATGTTTCAGGTGTATAGCATAGTGTTTGACTATTTTTTACAATCTTTACCCCATTAGAGGTTATTATAATGACAATGGTTCTCTGTACTATGCATCCTCTCACGTATCTATTTTATATGGAGTATTTTGTATCTCTTAATCTCACACACTGAAGTGCCCCACCCCCAACACTTTCCTCTCTCCACTGGTAACAACCAGTTTGTTTTCTGTATCTATGAGTGTTTCTGCTTTAGTGAATAGTGAGGTCACTCAGTCGTGTCCGACTCTTTGCGACCCCATGGACTGTAGCCTATCACGCTCCTCCATCCATGGGATTTTCCAGGCAAGAGTGCTGGAGTGGATTGCCATTTCCTTCTCCAGGGGATCTTCACCCAGGAATCGAACCCGGGTCTCCCGCATTGCAGGCAGATGCTTTACCATCTGAGCCACCAGGGAAGCCCTGTTTCTGCTTTGCCATACAAATTTATTTGTATTATATTTTTAGATTCCACAAAAAGTAATATCACATAATATCTGTCTTTCTATGATTTACTTCACCAAGCAGAATATTCTCCAAGTCCATCCACGTTGCTGCAGATGGCAAAAATTCATCGTTTTTAAGACTTGGTAATACTTCCATTGTATATATAGAGAGATATCACATCTTCTTTGTCCATTTGTCTGTTGATAGATGCTCAGGTTGCTTCCATATCTTGACTACTGTAAATACTGATATTGTGAAGATTGGGGTGCATGTATATTTTCAAATTAGTGAGGTTTTTTTTTCCTGATATATACCCAGGAGTAGAATTGCTTGATCATGTTGTAATTCTGTAATTCTATTTCTAGTTTTTTGTGGGAACTCCATACTGATTTCCACAACAGCTGCACTAATTTATGCTCCAACTAACGGTGTAGAGGGTTCCCTTTTGTCTACATCTTCATTAATATTTATTATTTATAGACTTATTGATGACAGCCATTTTAACAGGTATGAGGTGAAAACTCATTGTGGTTCTGATTTGAATTTCTCTAATAATTAGTAATCTTTTCATGTGTCTATTTGCCATCTGTATGTCTTCTTTGAAAAAATGTTTATTCAAGAATTATGCTGTTTTTGTTTGGGCTCTTTGGTTTTTTGGTATTAGGTTGCATGAGCTCTTTATATATTTTAGATATTAATCCCTTGAAAGTCACATCATTTTAAAGTATTTTATTTCATTCTATAGGTTCTTTCATTTTGTCAATGGT
Organism: Redunca redunca; assembly: GCA_006410935.1. Lineage (NCBI taxonomy): Eukaryota > Metazoa > Chordata > Mammalia > Artiodactyla > Bovidae > Redunca > Redunca redunca. The sequence continues at coordinate 896,549 of SJYQ01000266.1, read as the reverse complement.
TTTCTTTTCTCATACAAAAGTTCTAAAGTTTAATTAGGTCTGATTTGTTTATATTTGGTTTAGTTCTTTCACCCGTGGGGACTGATTCAAAAAATATGGCTGCAGTTTATGTCAAAGACTGTTCTACCTATGTTCTCTTCTAGGAGTTTTATGGTTTCTGGTATACATGTAGGTCTTTAATACATTTTGATTTATTTCTGAATATGGTATAAGGTAATGTTCTAATTTCATTCTTTTACATATAGCTGTTCAGTTTTCCCTTCTCCAAAAATGGAGAAGCTCTATACAGTCAACAAAAACAAGACCAGGAGCTGACTGTGGCTCAGATCATGAACTCCTTATTGCCAAATTCAGACTTAAATTGAAGAAAGTGGGGGAAACCACTAGACCATTCAGGTATGACCTAAATCAATCCCTTATTATTATACAGTGGAAGTGAGAAATAGATTTAAGGGACTAGATCTGACAGAGAGAGTGCCTGATGATCTATGGACAGAGGTTCATGACATTGTATAGGAGACAGGGATCGAGACCATCCCCATGGGAAAGACATGCAAAAAAGCAAAATGGCCATCTGAGGAGGCCTTACAAATAGCTGTGAAAAGAAGAGAAGTGAAAAGCAAAGATGAAAAAGAAAGATATAAGAATCTGAATGCAGAGTTCCAAAGAATAGCAAGAAGAGATAAGNACTGTGTGGATCACAATAAACTGTGGAAAATTCTGAGAGAGATGGGAATACCAGACCACCTGACCTGCCTCTTGAGAAATCTGCATGCAGGTCAGGAAGCAACAGTTAGAACTGGACATGGAACAACAGACTGGTTCCAAATAGGAAAAGGAGGAAGTCAAGGCTGTATATTGTCACCCTGCTTATTTAACTTATATGCAGAGTACAATATGAGAAACGCTGGACTGGAAGAAGCAAAAGCTGGAATTAAGATTGCCGGGAGAAATATCAATAACCTCAGATATGCAGATGACACCACCCTTATGGCAGAAAGTGAAGAGGAACTAAAAAGCCCCTTGACGAAACTGAAAGTGAAGAGTGAAAACGTTGGCTTAAAGCTCAACATTCAGAAAATGAAGATCATGGCATCTGGTCCCATCACTTCATGGGAAATAGATGGGGAAACAGTGGAAACAGTGTTTATTTTGGGGGGCTCCAAAATCACTGCAGATGGTGATTGCAGCCATGCAATTGAAAGATGCTTACTCCTTGGAAGAAAAGTTATGACCAACCTAGATAACATATTCAAAAGCAGAGACATTACTTTGCCAACAAAGGTCCGTCTAATCGAGGCTATGGTTTTTCCAGTGGTCATGTATGGATGTGAAAGTTGGACTGTGAAGAAAGCTGAGTGCCGAAGAATTGATGCTTTTGAACTGTGGTGTTGGAGAAGATTCTTGAGAGTCCCATGGACTGCAAGGAGATCCAACCAGTCCATTCTATCGGAGACCAGCCCTGGGTTTTTTTTTGGAAGTAATGATGCTGAAGCTGAAACTCCAGTACTTTGGCTGCCTCATGTGAAGAGTTGACTCATTGAAAAAGACAATGATCTGGGAGCGACTGGGGGCAGGAGGAGAAGTGGATGACAGAGGACGAGATGGCTGGGTGGCATCACTGACTCGATGGACGTGAGCCTGTGTGAACTCCGGGAGTTGGTGATGGACAGGGAAGCCTGGCGTTCTGTGATTCATGTGGTTGCAACGAGTTGGACATGACTGAGCAACTGAACTGAACTGTTCAGTTTTCCCAGCACCACTTTTTGAAGATACTATCTTTTCTCCATTCTTGCATTATTTGCTGTAGATTAATTGGCCATAAGTTTGTGGGTTTATTTCTGGGTTCTCTATTCTCTCCAGTTAATTTCTGTATCTGTTTTTGTGCCTATAGCATGCTGCTTTGATTACTTTAGCTCTGTAGAATAGTCTGAAGTAAGAGGGTGAATTCTTTTTCATCAAAACTGCTTTAATAATTTAGGATCTTTTGTGGTTCCATCAGAATTTTAGGATTCTTTGTTCTACTCTATGAAAAATGTCATAGGTATTTTGATAGCATAAAATCTCCAGATTCTTTTGGGTATTATTACCATTTTGACAATATTAATTCTTCCAGTCCTAGAGCACAGATATCTTTCCATTTCTTTGCATCATATTCAACTTTGTTTATCAATGTTTTATAGTTTACAGGGTACAGGTCCTTCATCTCCTTGATTAAGTTTATTCCTAAGTACCTTATTGTTTTTAATGTGATTTTTAAAGTAACTGCTTGATTTCTCTGATAGTTCATTTTTAGTGTGCAGAGAAGCAATAGATTTCTATATATTAATCATATCCTGCAACTTTGCAATTCATTTATGAGTCTTAATAGTTTTGGTCTAGAGGATTTTCTATATGAAGTATCATGTCACTTGCAAATAGTGACAGCTTTACTTCTTTACTCCAATTTGAATACCTTTGTTTCTTTTTTTCTTGTCTGATTGCTGTTATTAGGACTTCCAATACTGTATTAAGTCGAAATGGTGAGAGTGAGCATCCTTGTCTTTTTCTTGAATTTAGAGGAAAGGCTTTCAGCTTTTCACCACTGAGTATGATGTTAGCAGTGGGTTTGTCATAAATCACCCTAATTCCTGTAGCTTTGGAGGGATCAGCTTAGAGGTGACACCCTTTAGGAAACCTACTCCAGCTCCAAAGCCCTTTGGGAAAGATATTCAAGGTGCCCAGAACACCCTGTGCTTATGCAGGCATGATACCCTCTGTGGTACACTGCTTTGTCTTTATTGACCCCCACTGAACTGGGAGCCTTTCCAGAGTAGGGATCAAGGCTGATGTATTTACTACATTTGTTCATACTCTTCATCAGCAGATGTCTCAATGATCTAAAGTGTATAATAGTATAAAGCTGGAAGCAATAGGTGTGACATCATGAGGAGGAAAGATCAAAATATGATGCTACATCAATTCTATTTTATGTTCTACTTTTCTTGTATCTTCTATAATATATTCATATATACAAACATCTGGAGAAGGAAATGGCAACCCACTCCAGTATTCTTGCCTGGAAAATCCCATGGACAGTGGAGCCTCGTTGTCTACAGTCCATGGGGCTGCAAAGAGTCGGACACAACTGAGTGACTTCCCTTTCCCTATATATAAACATATATGACTATAGGATATATGTGTGTGTGTGTGCTAAGTCACTTCAGTCATGTCTGACTCTTTGTGACCCCATGGACTGTAGCCTGCCAGGTTCCTTTGTCCATGGGGATTCTCCAAGCAAGAATACTAGAGTGGGTTGCCAAGCCCTCCCACAGGGGATCTTCCCAACCCAAGGACAGAACCCAGGTCTCCCACATTGCAGGTGGATTCTTTACCATCTGAGCCACTCGGGAAGCATATGAATACTGGAGTGGGTAGCCTATCCCTTCTCCAGGGGATCTTCCCAACTCAAGAATTCAACTGGGATCTTCTGCATTGCAGGAGGATTCTTTACCAGCTGAGGTACCAGGGAAGCCATAAATACACACACACACACACACACACACACATATATATAATGTGTGTGTACACATTCATATATATAAAACATACATATATATAAAACTTTAGATTGTTCCTGTATATTTTTTTTCCCTAGCACACACTATACTCAAACAATTCATACTATTCATTCCCATACAAGGGACAGAATGCTTTACCTTAGCTTTCCTGGAATTTGAGGTCTGGAAAGAGATGCTGGATATTTCATGCATGCTAAGTTGCTTTAGTCTGACTCTTTGTGACTTGATGGGCTGTAGCCCACCAGGCTCCTCAGTCTGTGGGATCTTCCAGCCAAGAATTCTGGAGTGGGTTGCCATGCCCTCCTCCAAGGGTCTTCCCAACCCAGGGATCAAATTCGCATCTCTTATGTGTCCTACACTGAGAGGTAGGATCTTTACCACTAGCACCACCTGGGAAGCAGGTCTGGAAAGAGATGTTGGATATTGAAGCCATGTTATTTTCAGGATGAATTAACTGTAGATTCAACAAGGGTAATTATTTGTTGTTATTCATCTGGGACAATGAATTTGTCTTATTCTAGATAATTTCATCATCCTCCATTAGTTCTCAGTGTAACAAAATCAGAATACTTCCAGTGACTATGCTTTCAGAATCTGTAGGAAAAAAAATCTTGCTAGAGTAGATGAGTGGGATTGGCAGGGTCGGGGAGCAGTGGAAGGAAGGTTCAAGATGGAGGGGGTATGTGTATACACACAGCTTATTCACTTTCTTGTACACTAGTAACTAACACAATATTGTAAAGTATTTGTACTTCAATATGGGGAAAAAAATATAAGAATTCTATCCGAGGCCAAATCAGTCACCAAGAAGCTAGATTATCTATCCCCCAAAGGTCACCAGAATTAAGAGTATGACTCTAGTAACAGCTCAATATGAGAGACTCTATGAATTCATGTAAACCATTCTTCTACTTATTTACATGTTGTCTATATCAAACTTTAAAAAGTCTTTTAAATTTTGTTGAAATTTCTTTCAGGTATCCTTCTTTGCCTCTTATCTTTAATAGGAGGAAGAGTGGTACTTTAAATTTCCTACCAAGGGCATTCACAATTATGGGATTTCTTTCCATACATACAGGCATAGAAGACTTATATGTACTGTATCATTTACTCTTCAAAATATCTCAGATGAACAGACACTAATTTCCCAATTTCCAGATGACAGAACTAAAGCTGGGAGACGTAACAAGGTCTCTCCTTTTCACTCCCTCCTCTTTGTCTCTCTCCTTCTCTCTACTCATTCTACTTCCAGGATGAATTTTCTGATTTTTAGATCATTCTTTACTTGCATGGGCCTGGAATCTATTTCCCTGCGTATCATTTTTCTAAAAGGTGAGACCTACATTCTTATTCTAGCCCTTAAATCATTTAGAGGGAAGATCCTCTTCTGTGTAGGAGCCCTCGCCATGTAACAGCTTCATATTCGTAACTGACACCGCTGCCAAAACTACTAATAATGAAGTAGTCTCAGCTTGTCCATGCATCTTGTTCCTCAATGAGTTTTACAAGTGGTTTCTCAAACTTTTTCTGGCTACCAAACTCTTGGTAAGACAAAATCTTTTATGAAATTCAAATACATATTCAGGAGGAAAAATCTGAGGCTCTGACTGAAATGAATGTAGGGAACCAGGGTTATTGTCTTAGACCCCCTACCTCTGTAATGATTCAACCTTCTCTCTCTATGGGACCTCTATTTAAGGATTTTCCAGGCTTCATGGTATGCAGGCATAAACCACTAATTATATTCTTCCTTAGTCTTTCTTTATCTGGGATGATAAGCTGGACTGACCTGAATGATCAAGTAGTCTGAGGATTACAAAGCTTTGGAATAATTAACTGAAAATACCTGTTAGTTTATAATGTGGTTCATAAAAATAGGGACACAGGCAGACTAAGAACCACACCATAAAGCAACTTCCTTCCACGTCTTTTTATTTGAGGTTTTGTTGGGCTGTGGAAATTACCAAAGAACCTGAGATAAGAAGACATGTAGGACTCTATGACCAGGAACATCTCCAACAAAACTGGATCAAGAAGGTATTTTTCTTCCGGAAGTTTCTGAAAACTTCAGGAACTAACCAAAAATGATTCTTCATTTTTGAGAAATCTGGTTTCTCTGAGTCTCAGTTTCCTCATTTCTACCAAAATCAAGCTAGATGATGTCCAGAGTCATTTCTATGCCTAACAGATCATCAGTCAGTGAATTTAAAGTTTTATTTTACCTCTCAAGAAAATGAATACACAACACAAGCTAAAAATCATTCTATGATTTTATTTTAAATATACATATAGGAAGATCAGTATAATGGACCCTAATATTCCAACAACTACACTGAGCTGAAGAATGACCAAGTCAGAAGTGTGATAATCACAGGTGTTTTTACAAAGTCTGTGAGACATTTAGACAAGACAAATTGATTATATATACTGCTGTCTTGTTCAGTGTCATTTCGTGTCTTTTATTCCCTTTAAATGAGAGGTCAAAAGTAGGCCTACATATTCCAAAGTGTCTTGTGAACACAAAAAGTTTGAGAATCATTGCTCTAAAATCGATGTTAATGAGGAAAGCACCCACACTGAACTGTATACTTCTAGAAATCATGTTGTCACCTTTGCACCTAACAGAACTACATTCCACCACCTCCCGTGATTATTGAATGCCACCTCATCTGATGTGGTACCGTTCTCATCAGTTCAAACGCCACTGCACCTCATTTCCCAAAGAGAGGCAAAACAAGTAATTCTCAACAACTGTTGCAAAGGCACCAGATGGAAATTCAAAGGATAAATAAGTACATTTAGACTGCAGCAGGGGATTTCAAAATTTCCTTTCAAATAGAGCCAATTAAGATATGGGAATACTGACAGGAGTTCCACTACAGAGGAAGAAAATATAATGCACTAGCCATGTCACTGTTTTAATTGGCTCCACAAAGAGAGCATTTTCTAACCATTTGAAATCAAATCCTGCCAGAATGCATAAAATTTACTCGGATATATAGACAACACATATGACTCCAAATGCCACAGAGCCTCCCAACCATCTTTTCAAAACGTGACAGGGTCAGGTTGTTCAGGGGAAAGAACTGAGTGTCGTGAAATGAGCTAATCTTCCATGCTGTGATCAGATGGAGGAAGACAGAATCCAGAATTTGTCTACATCACTGTTGTACAGATTTTTAAAAAGGGATATAATGACCCAATCTACTAAGAGATTTTCTAATGTTTACATTTGTGTCTTAATTCCTGTGAATCCAAGAGTAGAATATGTCCAGTAAATTAAAGTGTCCTTTAGGAATCCTTAGAAATTGCCCAAACTATATGAATAGCCAATTCACAAAAGGGAAAACCTGAGTGTCCACTAAATATGAGAAACTACTCAGATTTACCCTTAATCATAAGAATTCAAGTGGAAATGATGACACGATAAGACTTTCTTATCCACCATAAAGGCAAATATTTTTTAAAATCTCATTATACCCGGTACTGGCAATAAGGTAAGAGGACAAGCACTGATGAGTGGAATGTAAATTGGAACAGCTATTCAAAAACCTGGCCATTTTTAGATAAATTCGGTATGACTATGGCTTCCCAGGTGGTCCTAGTGGTAAAGAACTAGCCTGCAAGTGCCATAAAAGATGAGGGTTTGATCCCTGGGTCAGGAAGATCTCCTGAAGGAGGGCATGGAAATCCACCCTAATAGTCTTGCCTGGAGAATCCCATGGACAGAGGAGCCTGGCAGGCTGCAGTTCATAGTGTTGCAAAGAGTCAAACATGGCTGAAGTTACTGAGCATGCATGCACATGACTGACAAGTCTCACATGTGACATTCTGCCCCATAAAATCTCTCTTGTCAGCTCCTAACAAGTTTATATGGGGATATGTACAAGGATATTCAACAAAGATAGCATTTCTGTGACAATGGTGATTTAGAGACAAACTATATATCTACAAGTAAAAAAAAATGGATAATTTAAAATGTGGGATATGTACTACACAGTACAATTCAGAAACAATATACCAGGTTTATAATAATAACACAGACAGATCTCAAAATCAGTGCTGATCAAAAGAAAACAAGATAAATAATAGCACATTGTTATATAAATAAAAACTTCATACCCTCCAAACTAGCAATATATATTTTGTAAGAATTCACATAGATGTAGGGACACATAGTATGTATTTTAGAGAGCGTGTCTTCAGGAAGAGTGAAATGAGGCTGGAATTTGGAAGTAAATAATGAATTAAAACGAGGCAGGGATTTCTGGGACAAATAACAGAAGTCTGTTATATGCTGAGGTGTATGATGAACTCACATTTCTGCAACCAAGAATCAAAAGAAGGAAAAAATAAATAAAACTTTATGTTATCCCACTAAGGATTATTTAAATACAATCCTTCCTTCTTATTAAGTACCATATAAACCATAAAAGTAAATATTAAATAAAGGAATAAAGTAAAAGATCAAACCTTTATTGGGTAACTTTTCGTTAAGCATAAGTCACCACTAGAAAGGCACAAAAAAATCAGACATTCAACCAACTGCCAAGTACCCAATGTATGCCAAATGCCAGGCAGGATACTGCTAAATGTAAAAAAGTAAAATATGAAACCATTGCTCAAGTTCTGTCACTATGATTTTATCAGGCAGAAATTAAAGTCTCAGAAGCATATATGGAGTTTATAAAATTATGAGAATATATACACAAGCCTGAGAAGATCAGTTTATTCTAGCAAAGCTTGCAACACAAATTTTCCAAAGAAAAAAATCAATTCATTTAAGAGCTCTTCTTCTGTACTTGCCTTCAAAGTCTCTGGCACTGTATTTTTAAAATTTTCAATAGTACTAAAATTTATATTTGAAAGATGTAGTTCACTTTTCAATGACTATTGCTGAAATTATAAATTAACTTCTATTAGTGCAATTCAAAAGAATTACAGAGTTTATAGAGCATGTTCAGAAAGTCTAGCTCTTTTGGCAATATATTTCAGAATCATTTGAGTAAAAAAAAAAAAAAAAAATGGCCAGCCAAGAATACTTGTTAAGAGACTTTGTCATAAATAGTGAAAGTGATTTTATTAAAACACCACAAAATGAATCAACTGGCAAAACCAAAACTCCTCCAAATTCATTTTAAGCAATGGTTTCAATAACCTAAAAACAAATGTACAGCCTTATAATCTCTTAAGATAACAAGATTAGACATTTAGACTCTGGCATTTTTGTGTTAAAAATATACTGCATTATATTTTAAACACTACAAGTGTCCACACAACTGCTATCCATCATAGCAAAAATATGTAGAGAAAAAAATGGCAATGTCAGAAGGCCTAGTTTTTATTCTCTTTTTTCTAATTATAGTCAGTTTTTCTATAATATATGTTTTGAAGGCAGATGTGTTTAATACATTGATATATTAGGAAACAATATAAGTAAACCACAAATTTTGCATTTGCACATGCACAATTTTGTCCATCAAAAACACTAAAGTAGGTGGATGGCTAGGCTAGAGGAGCCTAGCCATACTAAAAGATATAAAACAGACACACTTCAAACATCTACCAGGAACCAGTTCTCTGCATTCTCCTACAATACTGTGCTTTGATATTTCCACACTTAGGAGTTTGAGTACATGAAAAAACATTCAACATCCTATTTATATTGAAGTATCCAGATTCAAAAATGCCAAGAAGTGTATGCAGAAGGAAAGTTTTAAGTCTTGAGGAAAGCTTGAAATAAGCATTTTGAAGGAAACAAGAAATCATGCTGTAGAAAGGGATCCAAGCTTGTAGAGAAGGAAAACTCTGAACTTACCTACTCTCATGAACTCATCAAGTTTACACCTGCATACAGACCAATTTCTCCTGAAGATCTGAAGGCTTACTGAACAGTTTCTGCACATGGAAAGACCACATAGAAATGGATAATAAAAATAAAGGTAGAGGATCCACAGGAACCCCATCACCCCCAAGAAGTCACCTGCAATACAGAGAGACATTACAGATGGAACCAACTGCACACTCCTGAAATTTGAGACACAGCAAAAACATAGCAGTTTAAAGGGGACATGGACTATATGGGAAGGAAATCTATATACTAACTTTGAGTATCTGCCAAATGGGCAAGGAACTGTTGGAAGTTTCTCTGGGATAAAAGATACCAGCAAAAATGTAGTGCTTTTAGAATACACACAAAATTAAGCAATAACCAACTTGTGATAGAATGCTATATACACAGACTGTTAAATATGAACCTCATGGTAAACAAAAACTTATAAAAGATACACAAAATTTTTTAAAAAAGGAATATAAGCATAGTACTAAGGAAAGTCACCAAATCACAAGAGAATAAAAGAAGAAAAAGACAATGAGGAACTACAAAAACAACCAGGAAAGAACTAACAAAATGGCAACAAGTACATAAACATGAATAATGACTTTACATGTAGAGATTAAATGTTCCAGTCAAAACACATAAGTGGCTGAATGGATTTAAAAAACAAAACAGGACGCATTTATAAGATGCTCATAAGAAATTCACTTCAGACCTAAAGACATATACAGATGGAAAGTAAAGAGATGGAAAAAGACATTCTATGCAAATAAAAACAAAAAGAAAAGCAGGACAATGGCAAGCAGAGCAGGTATACTAGACCTTAAAACAAAGACTGTAATAAGAGACCCAAAAGAAGGCATTACATAAAATGACAAAGAGATCATATCAACAAGATGACTATAACACCTAAAAATATCTGTGCACCCAATATAAGAACAACTAAAGACATAAAACAAATTAACAGAAATAAAGGGAGAAATAGATAGCAATATAATAATTGTGTGTATGCGTTAGTCACTCAGTCATATCCAACTCTGAAAACCCATGGACTATAGCCCATGAGGATCCACTGTCCATGGAATTCTGGAGTGGGTAACCATTCCCTTCACCAGGGGATCTTCCCAACCCAGGAACTGAACCTGGATCTCCTGGATTGCTGGTAGATTCTCTACTATCTGAGCCACCAAGGAAGCCCACATGCATAATAATAGTGGAGAACTTGAATACCTCAACTATATCAGTGGATATATCATCCAGAAAGAAATTAGTAAGGAAACACTAGCCTTAAAGGACACATTAGACCATTAATAGATATTTACAGAATATTCTATCCAAAAGCATCAGAAATCTTTTCATGTGTACACAGAACGTTCTTCAGGGTAGATCACATGTTAGGCCACAAGAAAAAGATGTATAAATTTAAGAAGACTAGAAATCATATCAAGCATCTTTTCCTACCATAACAATATGAAAATAGAAATCAGTTACAAGAAGAAACTGGAAAAAGCACAAATACATGGAGACTAAACATAATGCTACTAAACAAAGGATCAACAAAGAAATCAATGGAGATGTAAAAAAAAAATTTAAGACAAATGAAAATAGACACAAAATTTTTCATAATCTGAAACAGCAAAAGCAGTTCTAAGAAGTTAATAGTGATACAGGCCTACTTCAAGAAATAAGAAAAACTGCAAATTTAAAAAAATCTAAATTTACATTTAATGGAAATAGAAAAAAAAGAAGACCAAACAAGCTAAAAGTTAGGAAGGAAGGAAATAATAAAAATCAAAGAGGGAGTAAAGGAAACAGAGAATTAAAAAAAGAAAAAGAAAAAACTCAGTGGGACTACATAGCACTTTAAAAAATAAACAAAATCCCCAAACCTTTAGTCAAACTTATCAAACAACAAAGAGAGAGGACCAAGGCAAAATCATAAATGATAAGAGAAGTTTACAAACAACCACATAAATACAAAGAATCATAGAAGAATAGCATGAACAATTATGTGACAACAAATTAGACAACCTAGAAGAAATGATAAGTTCCTAGGAACATGCAATCTTCCAAGACTGAGTCATGAAGAAACAGAAAACCTGAATGGACAGATGGCCATTAACAAAACTGAATCAATAATTAAAAACCTCCCCACAAACAAAAGTCATGGTCCAGATGACTCCAGGTGGATTCTAAGAAATATTTAAAGAAGAGTTAACACCTATCCTTCTCATATACTTCCTAAATACGAAAAACTAAGGAACATTTCCAAACTCATTTTTCTAGGCCAGTATCACCCTGATACCAAAAATATAGACATCACAAAAAAGAAAATTACAAGCCAATATCCCTTATGAACACAGATTCAAAAACTGTCACAAAGTATTAGCAAATCAATTTCAACAATATATTAAAAGGGTCAGACACTGTGATCAAGTAGGATTCATTCTAGAGATGCAAGGATGGTTCCCTATCCACAAATCAATCAACATATTAACAATCAACCATATGAACAACAACAAGAAGGATAAAAGATATATCACCATTTCAATAGACTTAGGGAAAGCATTTGCAAAATTCATCATCCATTTATAATAAAAATACTTTCAAGAAAGTGGGCATAGAGGGAGCATACCTGAACATAATAAAGGTCATTTATAACAAACCCACAGCTAACATCATACTCAACTTTCCACTTTTTTCTAAAATCATGAACGAGACAAAGGTGCCCACTCTTGCCACATTTTTCTAAATCTCTTCATGTTTTTATTTATTTTATTGAAGGATAATTGCCTTATAGAATTTTGCTGTTGTCTGTCAAACCTCAATGTGAATCAGCCGTAGGTATACATATATCCCCTCCCTGTTGAACGTTCATTCCTCCCATCTCCCTCCCCATCCCACCCCACTAGGTTGATACAGAGCCCCTGTTTGAGTTTCCTGAGCCATAAAGCAAATTCCCATTGGCTAGCTATTTTATACCAGAGAAGGCAATGGGACCCCACTCCAGTACTCTTGCCTGGAAAACCCCATGGATGGAGGAGCCTGGAAGGCTATAGTCCATGGGGTCGCTGAGGGTCAAACACAACTAAGCCACTTCACTTTCACTTTTCACTTTCATGCATTGGAGAAGGAAATGGCAACCCATTCCAGTGTTCTTGCCTGGAGAATCCCAGGGACAGGGGAGCCTGGTGGGCTGCTGTCTATGGGATCGTACAGAGTCGGACACAAATGATGCAACTTAGCAGCAGCAGCAGCTATTTTACACATGATAATGTAAGTTTCCATGTTACTCTTTGCATACATTTCACCCTCTCCTCCTCTCTCCCCATGTCCACAAGTCTATTCTCTATGTTTCTCCACTGCTGCCCATAAATAAGTTCCTCAGTACCATTCTTCTATATTCCATATATGTGTGTTAGAATACGATGTGTATCTTTCTCTTTCTGACTCACTTCACTCTGTATAATAGGTTTCAGGTTCATCCAGCTCATTAAAACTGACTCAAATGTGTTCCTTTTTATGACTGAGTAATATTCCATTGTGTATATGTACCACAACTTCTTTATCCATTCATCTGTCGATGGATATCAAGGTTACTTCCATGTTCTAGCTATTGTAAAAAGTGCTGCAATGAACAATGGGATACATGTGTCTTTTTCAATTTTGGTTTCCTCAGGGTATATGCCTAGGAGTGGGATTGCCAGATCATATGGTGGTTTTACTCCTACTTTTTAAAGAAATCTCCATACCTTCTTCCATAGTAGCTGAATCAATTTACATTCTCACCAACAGTGCAACTCTTGCCCCTTTTATTCAACATAGCATTGGAAATCCTAGAGACAGAAATTAGGCAAGAAAAAGGAAAGACATCCAAATTGAAAAGAAGGAAGCAAAGCTTTCACTATTTGTGGACAGCATGGTACTATATAGAGAGAGGGACAGAATATATATATATATGTGTGTGTGTGTGTGTGATATAGAGAGAGAATCCTAAAGACTCCATCAAAAAACTACTAGAACTAAAATAAAGATCAATAAATACAAAATATACAGAAATATGTTGCATTTCTACACAATAATGTACTATAAGAAAAAGAAAGGAAGAAAACAATCCTATTTACAACTATATCAAAAATAATAAATACCTAGGAATAAACTTAACTAGGGAAGTGAAAGACCCATATTCTGAAAACCTTAAGACACTGAGAAAATAAACTGAAAGGCAACACAAATAAGTATAAACATATATACCATGTTCATGGATTGGAAGAATCAGCATCATTAAAATGTCCATACTACCCAAAGCAATATACAGATTGATTGCAATCCTTACCAAAACAGCAATGCTATTCCTCACAGACTAGAACAAATAATCCTAAAATTTGTATGAAACCACGAAAGACTCTGAATGACCAAAACAAAAAAGAAAAACAAAGCTAGAGGTCTGACCTCAGACTTGGAACTATACTAGAAAGCTACAGTCATCAAGATAGTATGGTACTAACATAAAACTGACATACAGATCAATGGAACAGAACAGAGAGCCCAGAAATAAACCCATGTTCATATGGCCAAATAAAGTATGACAAAGGAAGCAAATACTTATAATAGGGAAAAGATAGTCTTTTCAACACCTGATACTGGCCAACTGGAGAGCTACTTACAAAACAACAAAACTGGACCCCTTTCTTACACTATATACAAAACTAAACTCAAAATGGATTAAAGACTTAAATATAAGACCTAAAATCATAAAACCACAATCACAGAGAGCTAACCAATCTGAACACATGGACCACAGCCTTGTCTAACTCAATGAAACCAGTGAAACTATGAGCCACGCCATGTAGGGCCACCCAAGATGGACAGGTCATGGTGGAGAGTTCTGACAAAACGTGGTCCACTGGAGAAGGGAACGGCAAACCACTTCACTATTCTTGCCTTGAGAACCCCATGAATAATATGAAAATTTAAAAAGACAGGACACTGAAAGATGAACTCCCCATGTCAGTAGGTGCCCAGTATGCTGCTGGAGATCAGTGGAGAACTAACTCCACAAAGAATGAAGACAGAGGATGAGCTGGTTGGATGGCAACACCGACTCAATGGACATGAGTTTGAGTAAACTCCGGGAGTTGGTGATGGACAGGGATGCCTGGTGTGGTGCAGTCCATGGGGTCACAATCAGACACAACCGAGCGACTGAACTGAATTGAACTGAACTGAAATCCACAAAGCTCCTAGAAGAAAACATAGGCAGTAATCTTCCTGACATTGGTCTTAGATTTTTTTTTTTTGGATTTGTCTCCTCAGGCAAGTAAAATGAAAGTAAAAACAAACAAATGGACTACATCAAACCAAAGACTTTTCACAGTAAAGTAAACCACCAAAAACAAAAAGGCAACCTACTGAATAGAAGAAGATATTCGCAAATGTTATATCCAATAAGGGATTGATATTCAAAAGATACAAAATATTCATATATTCAGTAAAAAGAAATCACTCTGTTAAAGAATGGACTAGAGGAACTGAACAGAAATTTTTTCAAAGAAGATATACTGAGGGCCAAGAGGCACATAAATGATGTTCACTATCACTAATCATCAGGGGAATTATATCAATGAGGTATCACTGAACATCTCTAAGGATGGCTATTATCACAAAGACAAGAAACATCAGGTGTTGGTTAGGATGTAGAAAAAAGGAAACCCTTGTGCACTGTTGGTGAGAATGTAAATTAGTGTAGCCACGAGGGAAAGCAGCATGGAGCTTTCTCAGAAAACTAAAACTAGAACTGCCACATGATCTAGTCATTTCACTTCTAGGTGTTTATTAGAAGAAACATTAAATTTCAAAGGTACATGCATTCTTGTGCTTGCAGCATTATTCACAATAGTCAAGACATGAAGCAACCTAAACGTCCACTGATAGACGAATGGAAAAAGAAGCTGTGGTGTATATATATAATGGAATATGACTCAGCCATAAAAAGGAATAAAATCTTGCCACTTGTGCTAACAATGGATGGACTTGAAGTGTATTATGCTAAGTGAAATAAGTCTGAGAGAAACAAATAACACATGATTCCACTCATATGTGTAATCTAAAATTCAAAACAAACAAAGCAAAACAAAACAGAAACAGGCTTATAAATACAGAGAACAAATGGCAGTTGTCAGAGGAAGGTAGAGTGAGGAGACGGACAAAATCAGTGAAGGTTTTTAAGAAGCACAAACTTAGAGTTGTAATATAAATAAGTCATGGTGCATAGAATGTGTAGAATAAGAAATATAGTCAATATTTTAACAACTTTGTATAGTGATAGATAGTAACTACACTGAGAAATCATTTTGCAGGTGTAATAATATCAAATTACTATGTTGTATACCTGAAACTAATATAATATTGTATGCTAATTATGATTCAATAATTTTAAAATGAGAGAACATGATGTTGCTCTCCTGAGCCAAAAGCACTGCAGGCCATCACAGAAAATGTAGGAAAATTAAAGAAATATCTACATCTGAAACAACTGTGAATTCAAAAAAAATGTACCGTGAATTCAAAAAAACACAGTCTAAAAAAACAGAAAAAACAAAAAANCATCTGAAACAACTGTGAATTCAAAATAATGTACCGTGAATTCAAAAAAACACAGTCTAAATAAACAGAAAAAACAAAAAAAGATTATTGTGCATATGGATTGAATAACAAACAGAAAAAAAAACTCAAGAATATTTCTCATAATAAAAGAGAAAGCACAATCTATATAAAAAGAACTTAAGCAGAAATTGCCAAATTCTGCATGAGAAGCTCCTGTTAGTCCTAGCAGTGGTAGCTTTGATGGTTTCAAACATTGCTTTAAACTACAAAACCTTCAGATGTTGGGTGAAGTCACTAAAGCAAATGAGAAAGCTGTACAAGAACTTCTAGCTGTGCTACCAAAAGTAACTGAAAAAGGCTATATATGGATCATATTTTCAATTTTGATGAAATTCAGCATTTGAAGCAAATCAGAAGGGTGAAAAGGCTTGATAAGTGGGTACCTCGTGAGTGGACCAAAAAAAAAAAAAAAACCATTGTTTTGAAGTGTTATCTTCTCTCATTCTATGCAATAACAGCAAACCATTTATTGATAGGATTGTGACACGCAATGAAAAGTGGATTTTATACAACAACCAGAGACAACCAGCTCAGTAGCTGGATCAAGAAAAAGCTCCAAACCACTTCCCAAAGTCAAACTTGCTCCAAAAAGGGTCATGGTCACTGGTGGTCTGCTGCTGGTCTGATCCACTACAGCTTTCAGAATCCTGGAGAAACCATTACATCTGAGAAACATGTTCAGCAGATTGATAAGATATACCAAAAGCTGCAATGCCTGAAGCCGGCATTGGTCAACAGAAAGGGCCCAATTCTTCTGCATGACAATACCTGACCACACATTGCACAATCAACCCTTCAAAAGTTGAATGAATTCAGCTACAAAGTTTTGCCTCATCTGCCATATTCACCTCACCTCTTGTCAATCAACCAGCACTTCTTCAATCATCTTGACAACTTTTTGCAGGGAAAATGCTTCCACAACCAGCAAGAGGCAGAAATTCCAAGAGTTCATGGAATGATCCTAAAGCACAGATTTTTACACTACAGGGATAAACAACCTTATTTCTCATTGGAAAAAATGTGTTGATTATAATGGTTCCTATTTTTATTAATAAATATGTGTTTGAGCCTAGTTATGATTTAAAATTCAGGGTCTGAAACCACAATTACTTTTGCACCAACCTAACAGAATCCAGAAGTGCATTGATCAATAATTCCCTGGTCAAAGAAGCTTTTTCTGCTGTCCCAGATTCCATCATCCCCTACTGTCTGTTCCTACAAAATACTTCACTTTTTTGGAACAGTCATGGCACAGGTAATGCTTTGTTCCCCATGGCACCATAAGCTTCATGAGGGAAGAGACTTCTGTCTGTTTACCACTGTTTCTCAAGGATTAGCCCAGGTTTGGCACCTCATGGAGGTTCACTGTATGTCTGTACAATGAATGAAGATTGAATGAGTGAATGAAAGAGCACACTTGGCCATTCTGAGCCCGTTTGCTCATCTCTAAAACAGAGAAGCAGGTGATAGTTGCCTGCCTCTTTTATGGGGATCTAATGAGATAATGTAAGTGAAAGTGCTGTGCTAGCTATAAAGCAATAATTATTATTCATTCAGCACATACTTTACTGCAGTAGTAAAGAGGAGCATAATGGAGTTGATAAAAGCGTGGTTGCAGGAGTGAGAGTGGGTTTGCATATCAGCACTGTATCTTATTACCTGTCCAATTTGAGACGAGTTATAGATCCTCTCTAAGCCTCTGTCTCACATTTTGTGAGAATTAAAAAAAGTTAACTCATGAAGAGCACCTAATTATATTTTAGTTATGTCATGTACTCTATCAGATACAATGATATATCGGTGAAGGGCTCTGCCCCCAAGAAGCTTACAGTCTACTAAGAAGATAAATCAGACATATGAATGGTTTGAATGCAGACAAAGTCAGTGCCCAAAAGGAGCTATAAAGTGACATAAGGTGTCACAGGAGATCGTGGGAAATCACTCTTTAGAAATAAACCTTTTCTTTCTCTAAAGTTACTAAGGTATCTTCCCGCTAAGTATTACTCTCATTGACAAGCAAGGCTTAAAAAATTCATACAATGATATTTAATTGTGAGCACTCTATTTCTTGTTTGCATTGTTTCATATGGAAAATGCAAAAGCATTTAGTTAGAAAAAAGAAATGTATATAAACCTCCAACCACAAAAATGCTCATGGCATCAATTTTATTAAGAAGGTACCAGGAAAGGATACCATCAAAGAACCCACAGTTGGGAGGAGACTTATAAGCTACATTGGCCTCCAAAAATGTCCTTGACCTAATCTCTGGAAACTGTGAATCAAGTTAAGGGTGATTATCCTGGATTATCTGGGTGGGCCTCACATAATTATAGGTAAGAAGCACACAGGAGGCATCAAAAGAGAAGACATCATGGTAATGGAAGCAGAGACTAGATGGATGTGTCTTGAATGGAGGAAAGGGCCATAAGACAACTAACACAGGAGGCATGAGAAGCTGAAAAAGGCAAGTAAACAAACTCTGCCCCTCTAAGTGTAGGAAGGAACCAGTCCTACTCGTATCTTGACTTTGGCCCAGTGAAACTGAATTCAGATTTCTGACTTCTAGAAGTTTAAGAGAGTAAATCTGTACTGTTTAATCTGCTAAACTTATAGTGATTCTTTAGAAAAGCCAGAAGAAACTAAAATAGAGAAGACAAATGACCCTTGCTCTTCAGTTTCCACTCTGATTTCTAATGAGAAAGGGTGTTACAAAGCACTCCAGATGACCTCCAATTGAGAGTTCATTGAGTGATGGGTAGAAACAGCCTTAAAATTGTGAAAATAACTTTCTACCACAACAATCCTGATAAAGCAGAAAAGCAAACCATCCAAGAGTATAAAATAACTTGAAGTGATCCAGGATTTTGAGGAACATTGAAACCCATCTCAAAGTTAAAATCCTAGAGTTCTTTGGGAAAAAAGTTTGTTATCGTCACCATTCTTAACGTGTTAACTTTATAGGAAAATTAATTCCGAATATAAGTTGAGAACTTGAAAGATATGGCATAGATATAAAGGAGTGAGTCTAATTTTTATAAAGCATTCTAGAACTAAAACATCCAAATGCATAATTCTTAAAGTAGACTCTGGAATAAGGAGGCAAGCATATACTCATCCTAACAATACTTCTGTACCACCATCACTGTCCACCCACATCATATGCTCTGGTCATATCACTGTCTTCCTGCTGCTTGCCTTTGCACATGCTGGTCCCTTGAATGTAGTAACCTGCTTCCATTCACCAACTCAAAGACCTAGAAAGTCATTCATCTTAAATATTAAAGACTCAATTCTAATGTCATGTCCTTAGCTAAGTTTCCTTTGACTAACTCCTAGACAAGCTCCCTGCTTTTTGTACCCCTGGCCATCTTGGACAGAGTTTCATTAGCAGTTATTCCATGTTACAATTATTTGTTTACACATCTATCTCCCCAAGCAGCTGGAGGTCTCTGCTGGGAGAGACCAATTATACTCTACTCATCTCTGAATATAGAATGCTTAGTTCCATGCCTAGAACATAACAGACATTTAAAATGTTTTGTTAAAGAAATCAATGCATCAATGCAGCCACTTCAGAAAACTAGTGTCAATAACTTACTATTTTGGTATCTTGAAGACTTGACTCCCAGAAAAACACTTTCTAAAAAATCCAATATAGACTTGAAGAGTTGCTTCAAAAGAGGACCTACAAAAAATGTGTAAATAAAGCATGGATTTTGGACTTATTATCACTGCTAATCTAAACAGCTGGGCTTACAATATGGAATAGCCAATAGTTAACATTTTGTCTGCCAGCGCCCCTTCATACTCCTGGAAGCAGCAACCTCCTCTTCTGTCCTCACGAATTCCCCTTCCCCTTCCCCCTTTATTCCTTGGTCCAAACAGTACCTGAGGTCAGATCTTTCATGGCTAACCTATGTATACCAATATATTTGAATTTGGTTTCTATCACTTGTAACAAAAAGATTCCAAACTAATGCATGTTGTTAATTAAAAAGTAAACAGAAGCAAGTTGCTCAATTATTTCTTCATAAAAATCAAATGAGTAGTTTACTGAGCTGCCTTTTTTAAGAGCATGATGCAGGTATTAGACATTCTGCTTATCAACATTGCACTGCATTGCAGAAAAAATCTATAGAAATCTCTCCATTAAATAAGAGTTGCAACATGGCAGAGTGCAGAAAGGGTCCAGAAAAGCTGAGTGTTAACTAACTGGATGCCTTTAGACACGGGGCTTTTTAAATCTCTGGGCATCAAAGTGCCAAGGTCCATCTATATTCTAAGCCACTGAAAAACATATTCTGTGGTTCAGAATACAGCAGCACCTCCACGATTTTTTATTTCAAAATTAAAACTTCTTTTGGTTAAAAAAAAAAAAAAAACAGAACTTGTCAATTGGGATTTATATAAAAATTTAAGTACCAGAATACTTAAGTTTTTTAAAGAAAACCAGAGCCAATATTCTATATGTAATTAATGAACTGAAAATAGATTACCAGGAAAGTTACCTTTTTATAAACTTATCTAGCTTGCTGGATAAAAACTGAAAAAGAGGACTAAATCCACCCACTGCTGAAGTGTGGCTAATTCTATAATCAATCACAGGCACCGCACTCAATAATGCAACATGTACTCAAGTACTCCCTCAGCAACAGTTACATGCAGAACACTGTGACCAGTGCTAAGGGCAAGGCAGGAAGGGATAAACCGGATTTATAATCTCACTGCTCTTTTTAAAAGTCTCCAACAGCATGCCATTGCACTTGGACTAAAAACCAAATTCATTACATGACTTTAAAGGCCTGACTTTGAAGACTCCTACTTTCCCAACATCATCTTCTGCCACTTTTTCCATCAATCTCTTTCTTCCAGTCAAAGTCCTTTTTCAGATACTTATACAGAGAAGCACTTTCTTGCCTCAAGGTATATGAATAGAGTCCTGCTTGATATTCCATCTGCATGGAATGTTGTACCCCGACTCAAGTCATGGCTGGCTGGCTTCTTTCTGTCCTTCAGGACAATCTTAAAATAAATGTTACCTCCTTAGCTAGATTTTTCCTAATCTTAGCCCCCTTTCCCCTACTACCCTACCACTGTCACTATTATTTTCTTTCTCAGTCTCATGTTAGTCCTCTTCCCAGAGCTTTTCTTATGTTGTGATTATTCTACGTGCTTGTCTCCTTGGGCTTTGTCTGAGTCTGGGAGAAGGCAGAGATATGGTGGGGTATTTTTGTTCCATGCTGTGTCTTCAGTACCTAGTACATCACCTACTACACAGATATCACGCTAAGATTCAGAGAATGAAAGAATGGAAAACTGAGATTCATGTATCTACCATAGGTAAAATATAAAATAGTATACATGAAGCATTTACATTGTAGGGAAAAAAAAAGAGAGATTCAAGGGTTACAAACAAAAATGTCAAAGAGCAGAACGGCATGAATGAAAAATCTCTCATCAGCTATAGGAAAGGACACAACTGGCAAGGCCACATCACGCAGGGTCTTGAGGGTAAAACAAGGAAATCTGTATTTATCCCATGAGAACTGGGGACTCATATAAACTTACTAGTATCTCTGGGTTTTAGGATTACTCTGCTACCAGTAAAAAAAATAATGGATGGAGACTGGGAAGAGGGCAGTGCCCATAGGCCAGGCCAATGCATTACCAAAGAGTAGGAGTCAAAGGAAAGAAGGAGAATGTGTGAAAGACATTTTGCAACTAGTTAGATATGGAAGGCAAAAGAATAAGGAAAAGAAGATTTTTTTATACACCAAGGTTGAAACTACAGAATGCCGGGAAGAGAGAAAGCTTTGGATTGGGAAAGGAAGATGATGTGTTTAACCCTGCCTACCATATAAAACAAAATAGAAAAAACCAGGCTGCATGAGCTTATTACCTGCAGCCATGTTCTCCTTCTGCTATGCAAGTCAAACTCTCCCTTTCTTTCTTTCTAGATTGGAAAATGCCTTTAGTTTTTTGGCTGTTTATACAAACAATTTAAAATGCACAAAATACAGATGTGCTTCAAAGAGAAAGTGAAATCCCCTATACTCCATCCTCCATAATAGCTTCTGTTCAGTTTGGAATACATTCCAACAGAATTTTTATGTACATATTAACATGCATTAAAAATACAGTATAATGTTATATATGCAGTTCTATAAGCTTCTTAATTTTTACTTCAGGTATCATTAACACTTCCTGATTAATATATATAGATCTTATTAATCTCTTTAAAGGACAGTTTGGTATTACACTGCAGCATGTTCTGTAATGAATTTAATCAGTCCCCTATTGAGGGGTATTTAGGATATTTTCAGTTGTCATTGTAAGTAATACCTCAATGAGCACCCTTGAATAGAGATCTTTGGGCAACTTTTTGGTTATTTCTGCAAGCACGTGGCAGAAGAATTAAATGGGTCAACGTTTTCAGAAAGCACAATAGGAGGATCAGCAGGGCTAAGAAGAGCACCAGAAACAGATTCTCTGGCTCAGCAACTCAAACCTCTCTTTATAAAAGGATAGCATGCAAATGAAGATGAATTCCTGCAATGATTTACTTCAAAGTCAAATAGGTCTTTATGCACCAAAGAGAGCATTCACCCCAACCCTGGCCCTTCAGAAGATAAAAAATATTTTCTGTCAAATAAGGGAGGGATTCTCACAGTTTGGGGTCTGTTTGTTTTTCTGATTTTTATTGGAGGATAATTGCTCTACAATAGTGTGCTGGTTTCTGCCACACATCAACACGAATCAGTCACAGGTATATCTGTGCCCCTCCCTCTTGAGCCTCCTACCCATCTCCCAGCCCATCCCACCCTTCCAGGGTGTCAGGAGCACTAGGCTGAGTTCCCTGTGTTGCAGCCAATCCCCAGGGGCCACCTATGTCACATATGGTAATGTATATGTTTCCACGCTGCTCTCTCAACTCATCCCACCCTCTCCTTCACACGCTGTGTCCACAAGTCCCTTCTCTATGCCTGCATTTCCACTGCTGCCCTGCGAATAGTTTTCTAATTTACATACAACACCATGACTAACACAGTCCGACTTTCCTGAACACTCTCAGTAACCTGCTCCTGAGTGTTCTCAAAGCGTTTGGTTCACACCTCGATTTAGTACTGTTTCCACCAGAGCTTGACAACTGATTTACTTACCCACTTCCCAGTCTAGATTCTGAGCTCCCCAAGGACAGGGAACTCCTCGTATCCACTACTGTATCTGATGACCTAATGCCAACCAGACCCTCGACAAGTATTCATCGTATGAATGAATGTACTGACAAGTGTATACATGAATGCTCAAGAGGCCATATAGCAAAACTATTTCCAGTATGACTAGAAAGTTTGGGGGGGAATAGAGCTGCTGCTGTTGTATTTTTAATATCCTGCTGCCATCAAATTCTCACTGCATCTCATAAAATCCAAGGAACTGGAGACTGACCTTAAGACGCAGTTGATACGCTTTCCACGGGCTCCCACAGGGAGGGTCCTCCTCAGCCACTCTGGTGAGGGTCACAGCAGGCGATGAGATCCTGCACAAACTGCATCCAGGAGACCCCACTTACTTCCAGGGCACTGCTCGTGGCCAGTATTGAAGGGTCGGAGTCACACATGTCATCAAACATAATTTTGAGCATTCACACGTGCACAGGGGCCACATGTGACTAATGGGAACAAGGTCAGGAGAGGGAGTGGGATAGAGGAAGACGGAAACCATGCCTTGCAAGAGTCGGCTGAGGAAGTTGGGCCTGTTTGGCTTGGAGGATGGAGAGGGAGCCGCGCTGACTGTGTTCACTCCCCACACACATCAGAGGCCCTCCTCGGAGGGAAAGAAATCAGATCCACTTAGAACACAGACTCTGGAGTCAGATGGGCTGGACTGAACTTGAACCCCAGCACTGACATTTATTATTCTGTGACTTTAGGCAATCACTTAACACCCCTTGCTTTCAATGTGCTCATCTATAAAATGGAGTAATAGTAATTATCTTATAGGGTTCTCGGGAATGACAGAATATCTATAAAAGCCTTAACACAACACTTTGATTGCTGTCTTTTAATTTAATGAGTGTTAATATAACTGGTAGGTTGGACAAGATTCAAAAGGTATAATCATAAAAGCAAATTTATGCTTGAATACCACTGCCCCTAAAATATGTTTTGCAGTTTAGCTAAAGTGCTACCCTAGATAAAAATGTAAGCTGTGCAATGACATTGCCAATCATTCTTAGAGAACTTTATCGTTAGGCTCATTATCAGTTCTGAAAGTCTAGTCTTAGCAGACAAACACACACCTT
Source organism: Redunca redunca (assembly GCA_006410935.1). NCBI lineage: Eukaryota > Metazoa > Chordata > Mammalia > Artiodactyla > Bovidae > Redunca > Redunca redunca. The sequence goes on along the minus strand of SJYQ01000266.1, from coordinate 872,184 downwards.
AATCTTTCTCAAATGGACGGCCTCTTCCCTTCTCCTTCCACCAGCCACAGCCTTGCTGTCAATAGACCATCTGCTACTGAGAAAGGAGTATGTTGCCTTTTGACTTTTTCTCTCCTGTTTACCTCTTTCCCCTCCAGCGCTTCTGTGTGCACGTCTCAACCACTCTTTGTGAACCCATGAACTGTAGCCCACCAGGATCCTATGTCCCTGAGATTTCCCAGGAAAGAACACTGGAGCGGGTTGCCATTTCCTACTCCACTGTCACGGGCTTGGCCATAGGACTTGCTTTGGTCAAGGGGATATCAGCAGACATGCTGCAAGCAAAAGCCTTCAATGGCCTTGCACAGCTTCACCTGGCCCTTTCCACTCTAGTGACTGGTCAGAAAAAGAGCCTCCCTGAGTACCTGCTATGCCCTCAGCCTGAGCCCCAGAATGGAAACACAGAGCAGTCCTGAGCACAACTTTGAACTTGTAAACCCATGGCTTCCCAGCCAGTCCCAGCATCCACCAGCTGAGTCACAGTGGACTTGCAAAGCTGAACTTGTTGAGAGGCATTCCATCTGGGTATTTTGTTTTGTTTTCTTCACTTTATGGAGCATTTAAAGGGCAAGAGCTTACTGCTATACTATTTAATGCAATCTTCTGTCTATTGGTCCTTGACCAACGACCTTTTGATTCTTCTTAACTCTTAGAACTCTCCAGAATTGTCTTTCCATTTTCCTACTACTGTTTCCTCATCAGGCTGAGCTTACTGAAACTTGGAATCTTGCCATTCTTGTAGAAGGTATTATATTGCCTGACGTAGAGTAGCCATTCAACAAGCATTTGTAGAATTAATGATTAGTTGCTGGGTTAGGCAATTTTGAAAAGTATAAAAAGTACAAAGTGAAATTTTTTAAGTTTCCCTCCCTGAAGTCTCTCTTCCCAAAGGTGACCCTTCTAGCGAAATTCTTATGTATCTTTTCAGGAGAAGAAAAAATTCTGTGTACAGGCATAGGCTGGGGGAGAGTAAGAGAGAGGTTCATAACTGAAGGAGAGGGAGAGAAGGAAAGTGGAAGATGATTACAGCTTTTATAGCGTTAAGGTCCATGTAGTCAAGGCTATGGTTTTTCCAGTGGTCATGTATGGATGTGAGGGTTGGACTGTGAAGAAGGCTGAGCGCCGAAGAATTGATGCTTTTGAACTGTGGTGTTGGAGAAGACTCTTGAGAGTCCCTTGGACTGCAAGGAGATCCAGCCAGTCCATTCTGAAGGAGACCAATCCTGGGATTTCTTTGGAAGGAATGATGCTAAAGCCGAAACTCCAGTACTTTGGCCACCTCATGCAAAGAGTTGACTCATTGGAAAAGACTTTGATGCTGGGAGGGATTGGGGGCAGGAGGATAAGGGGATGACCGAGGATGAGATGGCTGGATGGCATCACCGACTCAATGGATGTGACTCTGAGTGAACTCCGGGAGTTGGTGATGGACAGGGAGGCCTGGCATGCTGCGATTCATGGGGTCGCAAAGAGTCGGACACGACTGAGCGACTGAACTGAACTGAACTGAGGGCTGTTTTCATACTAAAGGGGTCATATTATCCATTGTGCCCTCCATGTTGTTGCAGTTGTTTTAATTTGAAACGTGTGTTGGAGACCTTCCAATATCAGCTCATCTGCTCATCCACATCAATGACTCAGTAATACCCACCCTACCCCACTCCTTTATTCAGCTACTCTCCATCTGATGGGTCTTTAGTTCTGTTCCAATCCCTCTTGGTTTTGCTATTACAAATGATGCTTCTGAGACCATCCCTGTACATTTCTCTTGAACATAGCCCATCACATTATAGACTGAAACTCTGACCTAGAGAGAGGAACATTCATCTGTTGGGAGTTCCTTACTTTTATACCCTAGCAATCAAGATTTTATAAAGCTTAACTCTCTACAGCTTGGTTCAAAACACAATATTCATTGATTTTCATTTCTTATTTTAGAATACTGAATATGCCTTTTTCATCAATTAGCAGCCCCTCTTCCCTCCCACCTTCTACTTCAAGGTTCTAATAACACATCCTCTAAGAAGCCAGCCTCCCTGGTTCAGAATCACTATTCTAAGACATCATCAGGTTGATTATAATTCCTTCAGCCCTGAGATTAGAAAGTTCAGTACTATCAAGCCTTCAAAGAGCAAGATGATCAAAACCTGGGGCAGGTTACAATGATTTTAATCCACATAACAAGAGAGTTTAATTGAAGAATTAAATGACAACAAAACAAAAGGGAAAGAACAGGAATCAATTATACTGTTCTGAAACAAATGCAAGGGATCAGTTACAGGAGAGATTTCTACTCTTGGTACATTATCTTTCAGCAGCAGTTGCCCAAGTCCAGGGTGCCATTTCAGCTCCTCTACCGACAGTGTCTGCAGGCAGGCACAGAAAGGAGAAAGTACAAACCGACAATGTCTTTTGGCTTTTGCTGTGTTCTTGACAACAAGGATCTAATTCACCTACTCAAAGTACTCCTTATTCCTAAGTAAATACACATTGTGCTGCAAAATTGGAAATAAGAGAAATAAAGAAAACTAAGTATTGGAAGGAATGCTATAATACAGAGAAATATATTATGATACACATGTATGTTTTGATGAGTGATATAGGTAAAGACAAACTTTTAGTGCTGCCATAAAGATTAAATGAGAGCCGGGCACATGGAAATTGCTAACAAGCTGATAGCTGTAGCTGTTATTATAATTATTAAAATACACAAAGGTACACTCCAAAATGTAAAGCACCATAGATCATACTGTTATCCTCATCAGACAGCAGTTTTATGAAAATCAAATTTTTTGTTGTTTTCCATAGTAATCAGTAGAGAGGTCAGAAAAAATCAGAGAAATGTTTACTGGAAGGACCATCATTTCATTCAGATGTCTCTTTTTTTTTCAGATGGGTAACCTAAAATCCAGATGTGATCTGGCCAACTTGAGCTAGACAGCACTTGTCCACAAATGTCATGTCTTGTATTTGCTTTTTCCCTCTCCAACAAGTCTAGCTGTGCCTGGGAAAGGGACAGGGGGAGTCAGGAAGAGGATGAATAGTGTAATTGCAGAGTGATGCTTGGCATAGGTTTCAGAACCAAATAAAACAAGCATTCCAATCTAGCTCAGCCTTTTAGTGACTATACGGACTTTTTCAAATAATTTCACTTTCCTGACACTCAGATGTCTCATTTGTGAAGTAGGAATAATAATACTTGCCTTCTAGAATGACATGAGATAGGAAAGATACTTAGCAGAACACGTGACACAAAATAAGAGCTCCATAATTAGTGACATGATGATGGTGATGATGGTAATGAAGGTGATGGTGAGAATGATGAAAACGCTTTGTGCATCAGTTCCCAGAAGGGGCTTTGATATAAGGCAGGCTGATGAAATTTATGCGCAGAGACAGGACAAGACTTACCTCATGGGAAAGCCCTGTGTCCTGGTAGCAGAGCCAACGGCTTAAAAGCCTTATGACCCAATGAACTGATAACTGCTGAGCAGTAACTGATGCAGCTAAGGTCTACAGGTCAAACAGAGGGAGAAGTTGAAGCCAGATGACTTCTCCATTGGGTCCAGGTGAAGATGAGAAAGAAAAGGATATGTGCTAAATTACAGGATTTCGCTAATCAATAATACATTTAATCATTTACTTCCTAATAGTGAACATCTCACCATAATTACTCTTGTCAATGAAATATGTACACTGCTGACATATGGATTCAGAGAGGACGGCACCCTTGTCAACATAACCTCTGTCTACAAGTCCTAACTACTAATACTACAGATTTCCAGAAAGTCTTTAATAATAAATACAAATGGTTATGGTTATTCTGCAATCTGATAATCTGTGAAGAATGTGTTACATTCTGGAAGGAAGAAGATGAAAGAGGAGTACAATAAATAAGCAGTAGATGCATCTTTTATAACTGTTAAAATTGGGGGGAAAAAACAGTGGAGATGCAAAGGGAAAGGAGACAGGAGAAAAGAAAGGTGATGTAATTCACCTGTAACACAGTAATGTTCTGTATTACACAGAACTAAAATAGTAATTTCAGCCCCTTGGCTATGAAACTGAAAACATTTGCTCAACCAAGGTTAATGTCTAAATCATCTAATACAAACTCAGTACCAGAAAGTTTTGGACAATTTGGAGCCTTCTTCAAATCTTGGGAAGTGTTTTCAACCATAGGATAAATATTACAGTCAACTGACCACCAGCTTCCCTGAAGATAACAAAGGCATAAAAAAATAGAAGGCTATTAGCCTTTCACAAATGATCATATCCACGAAGATGGGAAAAAGTCAAAATCAGTCCAGGCTATGTAAAATGAGAAACTACACTTGCAAATTATCATCTTGCAAATTTCAGTCATGTAACATGATAAACTTCTCAATGACTTTAGTCATCAACAACTTTCATACATACTGTCCTCCTACCAATAGTTTGAGAAAATAGTAAAACAGGAGTAGGCACACATCTGTAGAACTGGCTAACAATCAGGGAAGTCATTCTATCATGGTGGTTATATCCTGGCTCTGTTGATAAACTCAGAGTAAAAATAAACACTACTAGGAACTTCTGCTGGAGAAAACTTTTGAGAGTCCCTGAATAATCAATGGAAAGGCTGGTGCTGAAGCTGAAGCTTTTCCCTTTGGCCACCAGATACGAAGAGCTTAGTCACTGGAAAAGACCCTGATGCTGAGAAATATTGAAAGGAAAAGGGGATGACAGAGGTTGAGATGATTGGGTGGCATCGTTGACTCAATGGACATGAGTCTGAACAAACTCCAGGAGATAGTGAAGGACAGGGAAGCCTGGTGTGCTGTAGTCCATGAGGTCGCAGAGTCAGACACAACTGAGTAACTGAATAACAGTGGGGAACTTCAAGATGTTCACTTAGGAGACAGTATGAGCCAAATTAGGATCAGACGCATACCAGGCCATAGCTGAATAGGCTCGGCAGGCCATGCAAGTCCACAAAGTAAGTTTGAGAAAATAAAAAGAACTCTGATCCTGAGGAAGGCCCACCAACAACCCAAGGCATGTTCCTTAAAACCGCTAGTCTCAACCACACAAAATGAGAGATGAGATAGGACAGAGTTGTAGTTGGGTGTTTGCCTTTTGGTCTCAGAGACACTTGGACTCAGCACTCAGCTCTGCTACTTAATAACTAATTGTGGCTGAACAAATCATTTAAGCTCCTTAAGGTTCAGACTTTCCATTTCTAAATATAATATCACCAGCCCTAACGGAAAGTTATAAAAATTAAATGAGGTGATATACGCAAAATCTTTAGCATATATAGAGCAAATGAAAATGGGTAAAATATTGCTTAATTTGCAGGGCTACTGCCAAGAATTAACTAAGTTATAATATATGAAAATCACTTAGTGTGGTGCCTACGAACTCAATAAATACTAGGTAGTTGTTATTATAGACAGGATAAGTCCTGAGCCTTCCATGCTCTGAATCTTGCATAATTCTATAATCTCTGTCTCTTGTAACTTAAATGTCAACGTGGGTTTCTTGTCTCCCAGCCCAGCATGCCTGCTAACACCCTGCTCAGAAATTGAGACAGAATATACAATTTCAAGGCAGAAGCCCCATTGAGGAGCCAAGTGCCCATCCCTGCAGAGAGTCCTCCATCTCAGCCCATGGTCCACATATGACAGAGAGACTTGGTGTCAAGCAATACTTACTGTGCAGAATGACTGACAAAACACGCATCCAACTTTGGCATTTACCTCGAAACAGAACTGAGGTCTGAGATGCTTTAAGGATGCTTTGAGGAGGGCTCACTTTGATGTCATATCTATGCAGCCGACACCTTAGCCATACCACTGTGTACAACCCATGCCAACCTCAGAGTTCCCATTTGAGGTGAAGGTGAATGCCATTCCTTGGACAGCTGCTCAAGGAAGTGGTTAATATTAATAAGGCATTGCTTAATGTTCTGCATTTCTCGTAAACCAGTAGTGTTTATGCATTAATTCTAGTCACATACAGTTGCAACTATGGCTGGGAAACAATGACAAAAACAATAGTCAACGCTTATTGATGCTTAATTATGTGCCAGAGATCATGCTCAGTTCTTCAGAGACATAACTGCAGACTCACTATAGCAATTCAGTCCCCAGGAGCAATGGTTGATGGTCACCAGGCTGCATGTGACAGTCAAGGAAAAACATGTCTTTGACTGACCAACATCACAGTAATTTTTGCTTGTGAGAAAAGAGTGAGGGCATGGGAAGTGGGGAATCTTCTAAAACTCACCTAACAACAAGACAGAGAACTTTCTATAATGAAAATAAGACTCATTACAAGTAAAACTTAAACCTTCCCCTCCTTCTGAACTTCCAAGCAGCTGATGTGTGTCTGAGCCACGGTCCTGAGTTAAGCCCCTACATTTCTCAGGGAAGTCCCTCAATCCACTCACACTTTAGCATACTGATCTAGGATTGACCAGGGTTGCTTTATGTAAGGGAGATCAGCTTGCTCTTGAATTGCTTCCATTTTATAGATGAGAAAACTGAGGCAGTTACATTCAGAAGCACAATGCAATTCTTACCATAAATGAAAGAATCCTAAGAAGCAGTCCTTTTCAATTTACCCATCCCTCTGCATTAGATGGAAAATCCTCAGTTGTGACAACACGCTGGATGATCTCCTGATTTACACTAAAGGCCAAGAGTATGTGTTTCCCACAAAGTAAACGACTCCCCAATAAATTGTTTTATGATGTTAGACTTGAGAGGTCTGATGGTTCTATTAGTCTCATACCATAGGTCTCAGAACAGTACAAACAAACAGAAATAAAACATTGTGTCCTGGGTTATGAGAATGTTATTTTCATTGTTTATGTGAATCAGCCAGGTACGGCACAGTAAGTTACTAATCTTTTTTGTTTTAATAAATGTGTTTACCAGTGAGGAGAAAGCAGCTTGATTCAATGTCTCGTAGAGCACTCAATTTTGGTAAATTAAAGTTAATAACATTTCTCTGTGAGCTATGATAAGACCTCATGGTGAATCACAAAGAAGGGACACCAAGTTGCGGGGAGATGCAGCAATGGGGTGGAGGGCCCCTTGCATGCTGGCAGCCTCTCCACTCGAAGAGACAAAGGTAAATGTGCCTTCTCATCACAGCTCAGAGAAAGGCACCTGTCCGTCACCTACTTTTCTGGATTCTATCCAGTGTTCATGGCTGCAAAACTGTGCAGACTTGAAGCCAAAAATTGCATCAAGAAAGCCATCAAGTACAGAAAGTCGAGGCAGAATTATAAATAGAGGTTAAAAGTAATTACAAATGCATAAATCATCACCAGACAACTCTGCAACTACTACTAAGCATGAAATTAAGTCATCTGAAATGAAATGCATTATCAATACTTTCAGTTATAAATTAAGGCTAGGAAAACTACATTTCCTCTCTCTGTTTGTTGAAAAAAACTAGAGCTCATTACTGAACAAAGTTTTCTCAACACTGTGAAGTGGTTTAAAGATAGGGAGGTTTATGTTCCACTTCATAACTGATGCCATAACATATAACTGCAGACCAATGCACCACATTGTAATGTAATTATTTGTGTAATTAATGCATAGTTCTCTGAGACTCCATTAAAACTGTAATTTCAATTTCCCCACTCCTCCATGCTGGGGACTGGAAGCAGGGCTCTTCTCCCTTCATGCCTGTGTGTCCTGACTCTGTAGCTCTCTTGCCATTTTAATTAGTCCTCTCTTTCTGGTGGCAGGGGTCAGAAATTATAGGGCAGGCTGTTCATGACCACCTTGCTCTCTGTCTCTTAATTATAGTCCTTTCTCCTTGAACAACATGTCTCCATTTACTAAATACTATCATGTGCATGATCTTATTTGATTTTCACAATATCTCTGTGAGGGAGTCAGAGCAGGGATTATTCTTCTCAATTAATAGATGAGGAAAGATAGTGAAGCACTCAAGATCACGGGTCTTTATCAGGTCAAGAGCAAATTCAGAGGATTCCAAATGCTAGCTCAGTTCCCTTTCTAGAATATGACACTGGCTTCCTATTTCAAGAAGTATGTTTCCCTGGTATTCCATACATGGTCTGCAAACTCAAAAGGAGTCAAGGAGATAAGATCAAGTGAGTCCAATCAGAGCAGGTCAAGGGAATGATGTGGAGTTTGGCAAAGTGGTGGGTGTTTTGGGGGGATTTCTGCCTAAAAACATGTCCATTCAAAGCAATTTTAAATGTGACATGTGCCAAAAAGCAGACACTTGGCGATGGGAGGGGAGGCAGTAAACTGAAATGTCTGGCTCCCAGTAGTGATCCCTGCGTTGTACGTATTTGTCAATTAAATTGGAGGCATAGGAGAGCGCTTACACAGATGCTTACCTGGGAACAATATCCCTCCACAGTGGAGAAATGAGTTCACAAAGGGAAACAAGGCCCTTGGCATTGAGGGCCTCACAGTCCACCGGGAAATGACTCCCTCAGTGAAGCCTCTCATCAACTGCTGCTCTCAGTCAGAACAAAGCAGACTTTCTGGTAGATTCCCACAGCCTTCTGTATGCTTTGCAGTGAGAAAGAATTGTGTGTACAATGCAAGAGGAATTGTTTGTATAGCTATTTCACTCCTCAACTTTGACTTCCTTACAACAGCATGCCTGATCCTTCTTAGCATTCAATAAATGGTTGATCATGCGCTGCAGAAAGTTTTGATACAACCCATGTACTTTGGCAAATAATAAAACAGAGCAAGTTAAGATGAGCCAATTTCTAACCATGAGGTGAGCAACACTCCTTGCACACTTATACTCAATTCTTTAAGAGACAGAAAAGCCTAGAGTTTAAGAGCACAGGATTTAGATGTGAAGTAACCTGAATACAAACTACAGCACCACGACGAATAACTCCATGCAATCTTAAGCAAACACTTTGTAAGAACACTGAGTCTTATTTTTCTCTTGCATAAGAAAGAGACAAATAACAATCATGTCACAGTATCACTGTAAGGATTCCATGGGAAGAACATAAGCTCTCCCTGATTCTCAAAAATTAATTCATTCAACAAATATAGATGGAGGGTCTGATATCTCAGGGCATCTACTCAGGGCATCTCTGGGGATACAGACCTAGTCCTTGACCTCATAGGGCTTTTACTGTAGCAGATAAGGTACATATTAAACAACCATACAATACAACAAATAACCATTAAACAATCAAATAGTCATACAAAGAAATATAAAATTATAACTGCATCAAATGTTTTGAAGGAGACATATATGGTACGATGATACATGAGACTGAGGGTGGGAGGAATCAGGCCTGGCTGGGGAAGTGGAGGGGGCAGGTATCAGGAAGAATGGGAAATAGCTGTAGAGGAGTAGAGATATGAAACATGTATTAAGTATTATACATATTAAGAAATATGAAATAAGTATTAAGCAGCTGGGAACAGGAGAAAAAAACTCTGAGCAGAAAGAATGGCTTGTGTAAGGGTTCCATGAGAAAGGAGACAGTTGAGCAGAAGAATGGAAGTGCACATGTAAGAAATCACCAGGCAGGTCAGGATGCCTTGACTGATGGGAGATGTGGGGAGCAGGACCACGATGAGGCTGAAAGCAGCAGCAGGGGCCACACCAGGCAGAAACCTGTAGACCACGTTCTAGGAGTGATGAAGAGCATTTGAAGGCTTTAGCAAAGACTCGTGAGATCATAATTGCTTTTTGAAAATATCACTTCAGCTGCGTGCCATGCGAGAACGCACAATGAAAGGGGGTAGGGGGGAGGGGTACAGTTAAATGGATATTGTGTTCTACTAATAAGAACCTGAATGGTCATTTAGACCATACTTTTGGCCATGAGATGGAGGAAAGTGTGAGAATAGTGCTTTGTAAATGCTAAATAATTTTGTTATTATTATCATAGATATTATTGTAGTTGTTCAGTCACTAATTCATGCCCGACTCTTTGTGACCCCATGGACTGCAGCATACCAGGCTTTCCTGTCCTTCACCATCTCCCAGAGTTTGTTCAAACTCACGTGCATTGAGTCAGTGATGCTCTCTAACCATCTCATCCTGGGTCACCCCCTTCTCCTGTCCTCAGTCTTTCCCAGCATCAGGGTTTTTTTCCAGTGAGTTGGCTCTTTATATCAGATAGCCAAAGGATTGAAGCTTCAGCTTCATCATCAGTCCTTCCAATGAGTATTCAGATATAGATATTATTGATACATACATTACCTCATTTAATCCTTATAAAATCTCAGGAGGGAATCTCAGACTCATTAAGCAGACAGAAATCAAAGTCTTAGAGACCTCAGTGATCCACTCAGGATCAAAAGGCTGGCCATAGATTTGGCTTCAAAGTACCTTTATTATCCCAGACTGTCTCTGGAGAGGTTACAAAATAAATAAAGTTAATAATGCCTTAAAAGATGGCACTGAGTTAACAATGTATCATGAAAAAGAGTGGAACCTTGGCTCTTGGTTGAGCAAAAGAATATTCTTTTTTTTTTTTTTTAATTTTAGAGCTTTGATATCAAATCTGTACCACAAACAAATACAGTTATTTCAAAGTTCCATGGTAAGTTAGAGACAGAAGCTGTTAGGGTGCTCAAGTACATAGATCAAAGACTATAAAAAATACATGCACTCACATCATTGATAATCTGTCAAGTTCAAAACTGTTGAATTCTTGATAGCAAATATTTTTACTAGCCACTCCCCCCAAACTACGCCTTTTGGAAATCTCTTATCATCATCATCATCATACATAAGTATACCTATTATCTAATTGTGTATATATTTAATCAAACTACTTTGAACTTCTATTTACACACAAAAGTGCTAAGCAGATCTAAAATAATCAATGAATCACATTTGGCTAAAAAAAAAAAAAAGAAAGAAAGAAAGAAAAAGAGTAACTCCTAAATATAGAGCTAAAGAGGTTTTGTAGTTATTCCATGGAGGTGTAATCATTTCGTCTCAATTTTTTTATGCTGTTCAGAAGATCATCCTTCTACTTTTTACCCCAGAGGTTACAAATCCAAATACTTGCAGAAACCAGTCAGGAACAGTGAATATACACAGCAGCCTGGAAATGTAAGGGCTGTCACAAATGAGGGAGCACACACCCCACCTAAAGGGCAATCAACTTTTATTCAAACACACACTCGCACAGAAGCTCCAACTCACATGTCACTTCGACCAAGGGCTAAAATCAATCTACCAGCCACTCAGTGTTTGCTATCATATAGAGAAAGATCCCTAACTGCTCACAAATTATTAAGTGCAATGTCTTTTTAAAATCTATTTTGTAAAGTATGAAGGTTTTGGAAGTTCTTATTCTTCAAGAAAACTGTCATTTTAAGATGCTATTCTATAAATATATTTTAGGAAGGGAATCTTTAGAGAAATATGGTTCTTCACACGCTAATCAAAAGGGACAAACACCAGTTATTTTTTCCTCCCAAATTAAATGCAGCTTTTCATGTATTTCTCCAGAGTGGTTTCTGTTTACTATCTAGAAGATATAGGAAAATTGTATGTGGAATATGCTGATCTGGTCTCTGTTTAAACAAACTCTCTGCCCTTGGGGGTAAAAGATGCTAAGGAATGAGTAATGTATTAACTTTCTGTGTATCCTTTGAACAATCCTCCGACACCAAAACTATTATTTATTTGAATCATGTAAAAATATCTTTTCTATTTGCAGTACATCTGTACATTCATTTTGAAGGCAATCAATTACACAAAATTGTTACTAGTACCCAGATTCTAATTGTAACAATTAAGATTTGCTTTATTACTTGCTTTTTAGGTTTCTAGGACTCTTCTCCTCAATATTAGCTTAAAATTTGAAATCATTTTAGAATATTTAAGTGAGAAGAAATGTATTTCTCTCAAACCAACAAGAATANTATCAAAGGCAGTGTTAACTAAAGTCATTATAGGTTCAAGAAAAACAATTCATGCCAAATTCACCTGAATTTAAATAAGCTTAATAGCCTGGCTGAGTAATAGAATTCATAATTGTAGAATATATAGTTTGGATAAAGAATCTGCTAAATATTTTCTTTATAAAATTATGAATAAGATGGAAAAAAGTGTGAGGTATATGATGATAAGATTAGGGTAGTAGGCACATACTAGGTCAATCCATTATATACAAAGAACTTTAATTCATGATTGATATAAAATTGGGTAAGTTAGAGATGAAAGCATGTCTCAGAGTGTATCCAAGGCTCTGTTTGTTTGCTTCCCCTGTTTTATGCCCCTTTTCCATATCTTTTCATCAAAAACTAATAAAAGAAATCCCAGAAGTCAGTTGTGCTTGTCAAATGTCTGAATATCACATGTTTAATGCACTGAACGAAATTCTTAAGTTTCAAAATGATCCAAACAGACCTGGGTCCATACCACAAATAAATGCAAGCAAGGTTAAACATGTATTTCTGCATCTGAGTTCAAAATGAAATCCACTGCATAATCACACAACAGAGAAATAATGTGACAATTCTTCAAAAGGAACAAAAACTTATACCTGGATTCCAGGTTCATCTTAGACTGCAAGGGTTTTAAAACAGTACAAGGGAGAAGGAATAGCAAGCATTTCATTTCAGTGTTTGACCAGTCCCCCGTACTCTGATCCTTGCAAGCTACTTAATCCCAGAACTTAATCTAAGTCTTAACTTCCTCCTTCATACAATGGCAATAATAATGACTCCTTAAATTCCAGGCAAGAGTACTAGAGTGGGTTGCCATTTCCTTCTCCAGGGGAGCTTCCCAACCCAGGGATTGAACCCTGGTCTCCCGCACTGCAGGCAGACGCTTTACCATCTGAGCCACCAGGGAAGCCCTCTTAAGGAGTAGTAAGGACTAAATGACATATTAAGTGTACTAATAACAATTAATAACAATGATGGTAACATCTATCACTTATTTGAGTTATTGAATTCTACCCTTATTGAGTTCTACGTGCATCATCACGTTCATCTGTACTCTAAAACAGTATTTGGTACACAGTAGGTTTCTAATAAGGGCTTCCCTGATGGCTCAGTTGGTAAAGAATATGCCTGGAATCCACCTACAATGCAGGAGACCTGGGTTCAACTGCTGGGTTGGGAAGAATCCCCGGTGGAGAGCATGGCAATCCACTCCTGTATTCTAGCCTGGAGAATCCCATGGACAGAGGAGCCTAGCAGGCTGAAGTCCCTGGTGTTGCAAAGAGTTTCGGACATGAGTGAGTGATTAAGCACCTCCCAGGTTTCTAATAAGCCATAGTCTTTGTTATTAACTAGTTGGCCTTCCAGCATTATCTGGGAGAATCATTCACAAGCACTCAATTCAGATTTCACCACTATTCCTTACTCCAGACCCTAGAGTCTAGAATCTGTAGCTGCCACATAGACTTTTGCCCTTGAGAGGACCAGTTCTATCACGAGCCATGCTTACAGTTCACAAAACTTTTTAAAGCAGAGCTCTTCTTTAGAACTGCCGTTTGTTTTCTCTGTTCATAAGGTCTCAAGAAGTATGGCCATATTCCACTGTATATATGTACCATAACTTCTTCATCCATCCGCCTGTCGATGGACACGTAGATTGCTTCCATGTTGAGGCTATTGTAAATCATGCTGCCGTGAACTCTGCAGTCCATGTGTCTTTTTTAATTATGGTTTTCTCAGGGTATATGCCCGGTAGTGGAATTGCCAAAAGGAACAAATTTGAGTCAGTTCTACTAAGATGAATGAACCTAGAGCCTGTTACACAGAGTGAAGTCAGAAAGAAAAAAACAAGTATTGTATATTAAATGCATATATGGAACCTAGAAAAATGGTACTGATTAACCCAGAAGGACTAAAGACTCAGACATAGAGAACACACTTATAGACACAGCAGGGGGAGGAGCAGTGGGACAAATTGCAAGAGCAGCATTGAAACATGTATATAACCACATGTAAAACATATAGCTGGTGGTAAGTTGCTATATAACACAGGGAGCTCAACCTAGTGCTCTGTGACAACCCAGAAGGGTGGGATCGGGTGGGGGTGGGAGAGAGGTTCAAGGAGGAGAGGATATATGTACAACTGAGGCTGATTCACATTGCTGTATGGCAGAAACCAACACAACATTGTAAGGCGATTATCCTCCAATTAAAAATACATTTAAAAAAGAAGTATGGAAGTCTTTTTTAATAGATGGGCACTTACCATTCTTGACCTGCATCAGCTTAAGCCACTTTGAAGAATGAATTTAAATTTAACATTTGTGACACGAGCTACATTTTGTATCACATTATTTCAGAGTCTCAAAAAAGTATTATACAAGTGATATTGTAACATTATATCAAAATTTAATTTTAGTTCTTGTGTATGAGATGCTACCATGGAACATAATACTTCCTGATGACTCAGATGGTAAAGAATCTGCCTGCAATGTGGGAGACCTGTGTTCGATCCCTGGGTTGGGAAGATCCCCTGGAGGAGGGCGTGGCAACTCACTCCAGTATTCTTGCCTGGAGAATCCCCATTGACAGAGGAGCCTGGTGGGCTACAGTCCATGGAATTGCTTAGAATTGGAAATGACTGAGCAACTAAACACAGACATGATACTCTAGTTAGGAGAAACCAAACAGATTGAGAGACATGTAGAATAAGGCAGCTAGGCTTATAAAGCCTATAATCATGACCTAGGATGAACAGTTCAAAGACAATGAATGTTTAGACTGTGAAGATTAGGGAGTGGGAGGTTTGAGAGAAACATGGATATTGTCTTCAAATGTGTGCAATGATTCCCTGTGGAATCACAAACAGCTATAGTATGAAGAGGCATAGGAGAAGTAACCAAAGAACAATGAGATGACCAACAGTACAACCAACCACATTAAGTTTAAAATCAGAAGATATGGGAATAGTTGCCACACAGTGACAATCAGCTGGAATCTGATTTAGACAGACTCTACCCTACTCTTGTTGGCTTAAAACAACATTCAGAAAACTAACATCATGGCATCTGGTCCCATCACTTCACAACAAATAGATGGGGAAACAATGGAAACAGTGACAGACTTTATTTTTGGGGGTGGGGGGCTCCAAAATCACTGCAGATGGTAACTATAGTCGTGAAATTAAAAGATACTTGCTCTTTGGAAGAAAAGTTATGACCAACCTGGACAACATATTAAAAAGCAGAGACATTACTTTGCCAACAAAGGTCCATCTAGTCAAAGCTATGGCTTTTCCAGTAGTCACGTATGGATGTGAAAGTTGGACTATAAAGAAAGCTGAGCGCCGAAGAATTGATGCATTTGACCTGTGGTGTTGGAGAAGACTCTTGAGAGTCCCTTGGACTTCAAGGAGATCCAACCAGTCCATCCTAAAGGAAATCAGTCCTGAATATTCATTGGAAGGACTGATGCTGAAGCTGAAACTTCAATACTTTGGCCACCTGATGCAAAGAACTGACCCATTGGAAAAGACCCTGATGCTGGGAAAGACTGATGGCAGAAGAAGGAAATGACAGAGGATGAGATGGTTGGATGGCATTGTGACTCAATGGACATGAGTTTGAGTAAGCTCCAGGAGTTGGCGATGGACAGGGAAGCCTGGCATGCTGCAGTCCATGAAATCACAAAGAACTGGACACGACTGAGCAACTGAACTGAACTGTCCTAATCTATGGCTGACACCACTTGCTTTTATATCTCCTCGGGACTCCTGAATTAAATGACCTCTCCAGTTTCTTCAACCATCAGGATTCTCTAACTCAAATGGAAAGAACACTCAGTGTTAAGACAGAAGGTCCATATCTAAGTTTACCATGATTCTGTGTCCTTGGACAAGTTGCTTGAACTCTCTGATCCTCTTTTTTTCTAATCAGGAAACAATGTTTTTTTAGAACATCTCATAAGGCTGATTTAAGGATGATGTGAAATTGTTTCTGCAAGCAATACTGAAGCACTTGCAAAGATAAAATATTATCACCAAACACACAGGATGGTTTGTTTATTCAAGGTACAATAATATGGCTTCAATATTATCTTAAAATAAAAACAGAAATGAATATTTGAATTACCTACATTTTTAAAGAACATAGATGAAATTACATAATGTCTGATGAAAAATATTAAACAGCTAGCTGTGAATTGGGTGCGTGTGTTCAACACACTTTTCCCTGAGACAAATTAAGTTTATTAATATATTTTAAATGTACTATATAACACTTCACCTCCAAGAGCTTAGAAAATCCACTGTTTAAAAAAATTAGAACAGTGTGTGTGTGTGCGTGTGTGTGTGTGTAAAAGAAGGTGGGACTCTATGGATATTTCCACAAATTTGAAGTTTCAAGACCCAGAGAAAAATGATACCACTCCTGAATGACTCATCCTAATTGCTGCACACATCTATGCATTGGATAATTACAAAATTCTGCATTTTCTTATATCCAATTACAGATTGGGGTTTTTCAAAGAATCCTTGAAGGGAAGATACTAGAAGAAGTAAAAGACTAAGCTAAGGAGTTAGAATATGGCACTTAGCGAGATGCTTAAAATTCAGATCACAGATGTGGTGCAGTTATTGCAGAGGACAAGATGCAGCAAGAGGTTCCCAAAGTGTGGCCCTGAGATCTGCAGCAGTAGCATTACTCTGAACTTGCTAGAAAAGTGAATTCTCCAGCCCACCTCAGACTTACGGTCATTACTCTGGGGTGGAGAACTCGGGACTCTATTTTTTAAAGTCCCTGAGGCTTCATCGGTGGTCCAGTAGCTGAGAATCCACCTTGCAATGCAGGGAACTAAGATCCCACATGCCACAGAGCAACAAAGCCCACGCACCACAA
This sequence comes from Redunca redunca, assembly GCA_006410935.1. Taxonomy (NCBI): domain Eukaryota; kingdom Metazoa; phylum Chordata; class Mammalia; order Artiodactyla; family Bovidae; genus Redunca; species Redunca redunca. The sequence goes on along the minus strand of SJYQ01000266.1, from coordinate 855,329 downwards.
CTACTAAGCCCAGGAGGCCCAAAGCCTACGTGCCACAGCTAAGAAGGCCACATGCGACAACAAAAGATCCCAGTGAGGCCATGAAGATCCTGCATGGTGCAACTACGACTCAATGAAGCCAAATAAGTAAATCAATAAATATGTTAAGTAAATAAGTAAAAAGTCTCCAAGGTGATTGTGATGCACACCAAAATTTGAGAACCATAACCCTAGGGCATGGCTAAGGTAGCAGTCAGATAAAGTAGGATGGTGACCAAGATTCTCTGAATGAGGAGAATGACCAGGATAATCAGGAAATTTTCTTTTTTTTTAATTTTTATTTTTACTTTATTTTGCTTTACAATACTGTATTGGTTTTGCCATACATTGACATGAATCAGCCATGGGTGTACATGAGTTCCCAGTCCTGAACCCCCCTCCCACCTCATATCATCTCTCTGGATCATCCCCGTGTACCAGCCCCAAGCATCCTGTATCCTGAATAGACTGGCGATTCGTTTCCTACCTGATAGCATACATGTTTCAATGCCATTCTCCCAAATCATCCCACCCTCTCCCTCTCCCACAGAGTCTAAAAGTCCGTTCTATGCATCTGTGTCTCTTTTGCTGTCTCGCATAGAGGGTTATCATTACCATCTTTCTAAATTCCATATATATGCCTTAGTATACTGTGTTGGTGTTTTTCTTTCTGGCTTACTTCACTCTGTATAATCGGCTCCAGTTCCATCCACCTCATTAGAACTGATTCAAATGTATTCTTTTTAATGGCTGAGTAATACTCCATTGTGTATATGTACCACCGCTTTCTTATCCATTCATCTGCTGATGGACATCTAGGTTGTTTCCATGTCCTGGATATTATAAACAGTGCTGCGATGAACATTGGGGTACATGTGTCTCTTTCATTTCTGGTTTCCTCAGTGTGTATGCCCAGCAGTGGGATTGCTGGGTCATAAGGCAGTTCTATTTGCAATTTTTTAAGGAATCTCC